>VUQH01057403.1:0-20030 GCA_015106775.1 Etroplus canarensis
CAGAGCTTGAGCTGTTTTCCAAGGAAGAATGGAGAAAAATTGCAGTGTCCAGATGTGATAGAGACATATCCACACAGGCTCATTGCTGTGATTACAGCCAAAGGTGTATCTACTAAATACTGACCTAAAAAGGTGAATACTTATGCAAACATTTATTTTACCTTATATATTTTAATAAATTGACATTGAAAGTGATTTACACATTCACCGTACAAGCAAAAGGTCCCTGGTTTGATTCCAGGTGGGGACACAAACCCCTCCCACTAGGGAGGGCTGCGTTCGGAAGGGCATCCGGCGTAAAAAAAAACTCTGCCAAATTACCGCTGTGGCAACCCCAAGAAAATGCAGATAAAGAGATTTTTTGGACAGTGGTAAAATTGACTAAAATTACTCAAACTGATTTAACTTTCCAAATTTGCATTTTTTAATAAACACCATAGCTCAAACATAATGTAGATGCAGCGTAGACTGAATTTAATACTTAAATCCTGAGGGCATTACTGCGCATCCTCATCCACAAGAGTCCCGTCTCAGTCCATCTGCACGCTGTCCACGTCCCATTGGTCCCGAATGCTCCGGGTAACGCTGGGCCTCGTGTTTGATTGGACGTTTCTGCTGTCACTTTGGGGCAAATGAAATCCACGATTGGCCAGCACCCCTTCATCTGGGCATCAGATTGGTCGATGTGTCGACGCGTATCTTCGTAGAAGACACGTTAGTGGTGCTGATGCTGTGACAATGGGAGTCATCCAGATACGCATCATCTGGCCCGAGTGTGCATGAAAGACAGCAGCAGCAGCAGCAGCAGCAGCGCACGGTCTCCACTGACTGTAAAGGGACAGAAAAGAACCGGCAGAGACGCGAGGAGCCCCCCGCTGCGGGTGAGTTTTAGGCCTCGAAAGCATACTGACATGCCGGGGGAAGGGGGTCGCTCTTAAGTAGGCTGTTAGTGAGACTCTTCGCTGCTTGCGAAGTGAAGCACGGATTAGCAGTCAGATTCCTCCGCACACACACACACACACACACACTGGGGATGCGTTTGCCTCCTGGCCAGCCGCGCAGCGCTGAACACACGGCGCTGCTCATGCAGCTGTGAGTCAACTCATCCTCTTGGTCGACTGCATTGCGGAGAGAGCATGCCTTGCAAAATAGCATATGTCTAATAGTCTCCATATCCAGCACAAGACCCAATACTGTAGTGATGGAGTCTGCATATTATTTTGCCCTTTGAGATTTCATTTTCTGCATCCAGTTTAGTGCAGTTGTTACCCCATAAAATGTGATTTGCTGTGTATTTAATGACATAAATTTAGCACTAAGAAGATATTCATCCCTTGCATTTGCATGTAATTGCACAGATTTATTGTGAGTGGCTTTGCATGCTGGGATTTGGAGTTTGATGAGCAGTCTTTGCCCGCAAGTGTGACTGCGGTATGTGTGTTTAAATGGAGTGCACATGCAGCATGCTTTGTTAACACAGGTGTTGGCTTCTCTCTGCTTTTCTAAGTCCGGTGATGGGAGCGTTCAGCCGACAGAAGTTTTTCCAAGAGCTCGCTCATGGCTGCCTGCTGCCTACAGCTCAGCAGGGCCTGGAGCAGGTATGGCAGCTGCTGGTTATCTGCCTGCTGTGTCGCCTTCTTTGGATGTTGGGTGAGTCCAGTATTTGGGCACCCTGTTAGTCCTTATGACTCTTCATGTTGATTACATCATCACGTGTGCAATTTTTTTTATTTTCATCTTGCCACATCAGGCCTCCCTTCTTTTGTGAAACACCTGGCCACAGTGGCTGGAGGTTTCTACACTCTCTACCTGTTCTTCGAGCTTCATATGATCTGGGTAGTCCTTCTCAGCCTTCTCTGCTACCTCTTCCTCTTCCTGTGCCGCCATTCTACCATCCGAGGCACCTTCCTCTCCATCACTGTGCTCATCTACCTGCTCCTGGGGTAAGTGAGTCCTTCTGTGACACCAGACAGTTCAGTGCAACGTATCAGGTATGGTTAAGTACCACACACTTCCTGGGTGTAGTTCTGAATCAAAGTTGTTCTAAAAGCAAGTGTCGCCATTCTGCAGGCATCTTGAAATGCCACCAGTTATTTTGAAGCATTGTCTAAATTGATTTTATTGGTCAATGGGGAAAAAAAACTGCATGTATGGAATCATAGCATCAGATCTACACTCACTGGCCACTTTATTAGATACACCTCGCTAATACCAGGTTAGAGCCCCTTTTCCCTTCAGATTGCCTTAAATCTTCATGCCGTAGAATCAACAAGGTGCTGGAAACATTCCTCTGAGATTTTGGCCTAGATGTGGTAGCATCACAGTTGCTGCAGATTTGTCAGCTGAACAGCTATGATGTAAATTTCCCATTCCACCACATCTCAAAGGTGATTGACTGGATTGAGATCTGGTTATTGTGGAGGCTATTTAAGTACAGTGAACTCAACATCATGTTCAAGAAATCAAGATGATGTGAGCTTTGTGACATGGCACATTATCCTACTGGAAGCAGTCGTCAGAAGATGGGTACACTGGGGTCATGAAGAGAGGGAGATAGTCAGCAACAATACTCAGGGAGGTTGTGGGATGTAATTATGCTCAGTTTTTATTAAGGGGCCCAAAGCGTGCGAAGGAAATATCCCCTACTTCATTACACCACCACCACCAGCCTGAACTGCTGATACAAGGCAGGATAGATGCATGCTTTTATGTTGTTAACACGAAATTCTGACTCTGTGTTTGGTAAGGTCAGAATTTCATGACCCCTTGTTCAATTTTGGTGACCCCCATGCAAATTGTAGCCTCTGTTTCCTGTTCTTAGCTGATGGAAGTGACACCTGATGTAGCCCATGTGCTTCAAGGTTCCACGTGTTGTGCATTCAGAGATTGTTGTAGCAAGTGGTTTTTTGAGTTCATGTTGCCCTCCTATCAGTTTGAAGCAGTCTAGCCATTCTCCTTTGAGCTCTAGCATCAACAAGGCATTTTTGAATAGAGGACAACTGCTCACAGGATATTTTCTCTTTTTGGGACCATTCCCTGTAAACCCACGAGATATTTGTCTGGGAAAATCCCAATAGATCACTAGTTTCTGAAATACTTAGACCCGTCTCTCTTGCATCAACAACCACCTTTCTTCCCCATTTCGTTGCTCAGTTTGAACTTCAGCACGTCATCTTGACCATGTCTACATGCCTAAATGCGCTGAGTTTTTGCCAGTGACATTGGCTCACTAGTTATTTGTGTTAATATGCAGTTAAATTGGTGTACCTAATGAAGTGGCCAGTGAGTGTAATAAAGTGCTTGAAAAAGTTAGCTGATTCTGTGTAAATATAAGGGCTTTTTCCCTCTAGAAGTTATATTTCTACCACCATCTTTGATGCTGTGGCATTCTCCCTTGGATTCTTTGAGTCCAATGTCTCTGGTTTGTAATCTCTCTTACTGAACTGAGGTATTTTTTGTTTTCCAAAAATTAAATGTTCCATTGATAAATATGTCAAAACCATGAATATCCTTATCCATTTTCATCAGAGAGCTGCATATGATGGATACCACAAACTGGCACAAGATGAGAGGTGAAGTAATCCCCTTTATAACATTTGACACTTTTTGCATAAACCATAAATGTGATTGCTGCTCTTAGTATTGGCAGGCAGTAATGTTCTGTTTTGGAAAGCACTGACCAATTAAATGCTGCTACTGTGCTCCAGGATCTCAGATGGTGGTTGCAATGAAAGCCATTTCTTTGGCCTTCGATTTGGACAGAGGTGTTGTGACCAGTGTGCCCTCACCCATTGAGTTCATGGGTTATATTTACTTCGTGGGCACAGTCATCTTTGGTCCCTGGATCAGCTTTAACAGCTACAAAGAAGCTTTAGAAGGACGTAAGATAGTAAGTATCTTTTAGGTGCAGGTAGGGATTATTTAAAAGTAATACATCCTGTGAATATCTGCTGTTAAATTTAGTTTTTTTTCTTCTCCTCAGAGCCTTTCATGGCTCTTAAAAGTGTCTCTTTGCTGGGTGAAGAGCCAGGTCTGCCTTGTTATTTCCAACTGTGTGGCACCCTACCTCTTCCCTTATTTCATACCTGTCTATGGAGACAAGCTACTACGAAGGTGAGGAGGACACAGAAACACCTGTAAGCAAATATCTTTTATTTCTTGACTTGGATTATAACTTCTGTAACCTGCTTTGTTTACAGCAAAAAAAGGAGGAAGATCAGGTAATTATACGTAAGCCTCAATGACTCTGAATAAACCCAGCGTTGTAGGCATGCCTTCCACTTTGCATGTTCAGTTTGTTGTGCAAACCTTTATTTGCATGCATCTACCCACATCATTCCCCCTCTCTGCGCAGCTACATGTGTACCAGGACACCAATCTCACCCTCTTATTTACCACAACACTTTCACCAGATTGGTGAGACATAAATGATTGCAAGGCAAGTCAATAAAACATTGTATGAATGTATTGTGTCACTAATGTTGCCCTCTTTATCCTAATGCTTTTCAGAGGAACAACAGCAAAGTAAGTCTTTTACTTGTGTGTAATAATTACTCAATAAAGTTGGACTTTATTTGCAGTTGGATTTTAATATCCATCTGTTTCTTCCTGTTTTGATGTCACTCCATTAGGTGGTTACTGGCGTATGAGAACACAGTGTCTTTCCACTTCAGCAATTACTTTGTTGGCTATTTGAGTGAAACTACTACCACTCTTGCCGGTGCCGGCTTCACCGAGGAGAAAGACAACCTCAAATGGTCAGAACTGCACACGCACCTGTCAAGTGTATTTCTCTTGATTCGCATTCGTAACAGGCCGCCGCCCCTTTACCTTTTATTTTGCAGGGATATGACTGTATCGAAGCCACTTAATATAGAGTTTCCACGGTCAATGGTGGAGGTGGTAACTTCGTGGAATCTGCCCATGTCTCGCTTTCTGCACACCTGTGAGTACAAAGCGATTACTTGAAGAGCTGCTTTTGTTTTTCATTGTCATTATGAGTGTAATGATGATGGCTCACTTAATTCAAGCTGATGGTCTCATCCCACAGATGTTTTTAAGAGTGCGTTGAAATTTGGGACATTCTCTGCCATAATGGTGACATATACCGCCAGTGCCCTTTTGCATGTAAGTCTTACACAATTTACTCTACCTTTTTAAATGTATTTTTGCCAACAAACTGATTGTTTTGATTCCAACCTCTGGCAGGGTCTGAGTTTTCATCTGGGTGCAGTCCTAATATCTCTGGGGTTCATCACATACATTGAGCATGGTGAGGTTGATGCTTTTCTCTTTTCCACATTAGAACCTTTCCATTTAGAGAAGGTGCTTAGGTTTGCAGTAATGCCTAATCGCAGCCTCTATGAAACACTGTTTCTGTTTACTGCAGTGCTTTTAATTTTCCTCTTACAGCTGGAAAAGAATGCTTCTGTTGGTTTTGTTTTAATGCATTGGTGCTGTTTTGTGCTTTAGTGTTGCGGAAGAGGCTTGCAGCTATTTTTAATGCCTGCATACTGTCAAAGAAATGCCTGCCAAACTGCACGCACCAGAACAAAAAGGTAATAAGTAGCTTTCTCTTGCATCTGTTTTCCCAAGCAAAATGCCTTTATTACCGTTCAGTTATTATCATTAGCAGTGGACTATTCAGACTTGCATGAGAGGAATTGAGTAAATATGATGATTTTTTTCCAAACCAAGATTGATAGCCCTCTTATGGCTTCACTAAATATTTATAGGAAGGCTGATATTTCCCAAAAGCTGGGATATGATAGAACCATCAGCACTGCCGCCACTTCAAAAACTATTAAAAACTGTGTGATGCAGGATTTTGAATTTTGGCACAGTGTTAGACCTCCATGAGATCCGGAACTAATGAGATTGTCAGTGATTTTGAAAATAAGTAATTGCCAATAGATGGCATTATCTGTAAAAATGCTTACATTTTTAGACTAATGTCTGTAACTATTCCTCCGATCTGCACAAAACAAAACCCAAATTGATTGTGGAATCACATACTTTCATGGTGACACCATGATGTGTCTGCCGCCATTGTCATCTGATGTTGCCACAGTTGAAATTGGTAAAAAATATTATTGAATCAACTTTGTTGCTGCATATGTCAGCTCTTAATCATTAAAAAAATGACCATCGCATCTATCCTCACATCACATTAAGTGGGGTCGGGTCAGGTCAGCATTCATAAAGAAATTGAGGCTTTTCGGGGATATACCTTTAGTGGTCACATAGCAACCGTGAGGATCTAGTTTCCAGTATCGTATTTTAATTGTTTAATTTTAAAAAAATTAAGATTAATTAACAATAACCAAAGTGTAAAAACATTAAGTTTAAGTTTTAAGATTATGTTTAAGTGGAGTTATTTTCTGTACTATTTCTGGAGAGGTTCTGGTTGACAGATTGGGCAGAACCAGGCTTTGTTTGTCCTTGTTTCTGGTCTTTATGCTAAGCAAAGGCCAAGTAAGAGTCTTGCCATGAAAGCAGAGAATTTTTTTCAGTCTTTCACCAACTCGGATTTGCATTGTTCATTATTTTTATCCGTCTCATTATCATTATCATCCGTATCGTCTGTCTGTTACAAATCTTGTTACCATGACAGGAGCTGACTTGTTTCCTGAATCTTTACCGAACTTTGTGGTTAACTTATAATTGGTAAAAGAACTGATAACTTTTTTGAGGTCATGGAATCAAAGGTAAAGGTCACACAGAGTCATTAATTAAATTCTTGCTACCATTGTAGGAGCTTACTAGGCAGCTGGGTCTTAGCTAAACGTATGCTTAATAACCATGGGTAGAAGAACTGATAACATTTTTGAGGTCATGGGATCAAAGGTTCAAGTCACATGGGATCGTCAGTGAAAATACCGTTGCCACCATAGGAGCTGACTGGGCTGCTGGATCCTTGTCAATGTTGTATGCTGTATGCATGGTTAATTACCATGATGGGTAGAAGAACTGATAACATTTTTGTGGTTGTGGGATTGAAGGTTCAAGTCACAAGGGGTCGTCAGTGAAAATATCGTTGCCATCATAGGAGCTGACTAAACTCCAGGATCCTTGTCAATGCTATATGTATGGTTAATTACCATGATGGGTAGAAGAACTGATAACTTTTTGGAGGTCTGGGCATCTGTCTGTCCACGCGTTTGTTGATCTGTATTACAAAATTTACCACTACAGGAGCTGACTTGTTTGCTGGATTTTTTCCAAAAATTTGTGTGGTAAATATCTATAATGGGTACAAGATCTGGTAACATTTGAGATTTTGGGGTACAAGGTCAAGGTCACCAAGGGTCAGATTGAAGGCGGAGGTATACCAGTCAAGTTGAAGGCATTTCATTATTTATGGTGCTTATTTTGATTATTGTTTACTTGTCATTATTTGTTTTTCTCGTATTTGTTTGTTTTTGACCAAAGCCTTATGCTGCAGAAAATCTTCAGATGGCCTGTGGTGTATTTATGCTGTTATATATTGGGGTTGTCACTCATGAAATGACCATGATATTTCTTGGACGTGGGATTGAATTTCTTCAAATTTGATTTCAATTTTGACATTAATTTGAACTCAAGGATGAACTGAATAGATTTTGGTTGTAAAAGGGCAGGTTTCTTCAAAGGACTGCACAGAGTCCTGTGAAAACTTTTTTTTTACATGACTGTACTTCTTGTCAGGGGAAGTGATTCAGGTCTGTACAGCATGAGATGTGCTCTGTTTCTTTTCTTCCACATAAATAAAAATATGAGAATTGTTGGATTTATTAGAGCCTTTATTCATATTAACAGGATACGGGATCACCATGTTGGGAACCATAAGATTGTTTACTTAATGTATTACTAAAGAAGTGTGGACATCAGGTTTTAATGCCATCGCATCTGCTGCAGTTAAAATATAGCAGCCCCAAGGGACTTGTCTTGCACCATAATTTGACACAGTTTGGGAGTCTGCTGACAGGATGCCCAGCAAACATCCTCTGTTCACACAGCAGAGCACCCAGGAGGGGAACATAATCATTTATGCTAAGGAAAACATAACCTGGATGACCCAAAGTGCACTATGAAAGCATTATTACATTGAAGTCCCTGAAATTGTGGTTTCAAATTTTAATTACTTCTCCATATTATTAAAGGAAATTGGCTAAAAGAAGGTATTAGTTATTAAGAGGTTAACAATCATTCACTGATAATCTGCTTCATCAAATCTGTATAAGAAACTGATTAAAAATGAGTTCTTACAAGCTTGTCATGAAAATCCTGCACATATTGCACTGAAAGTGTTTTGGATAAAAACACTGAATCAGGAAATTGTTTGTGCTTATATTTTGCCTTCTTCCTCCACAGGCATTATGGGTGTATATGATTAACATAGCATTCAGTGCTTTGGCAATCCTCCACTTGACATACCTCGGCTCAGTGTTTAACTCCAGCGTGGATTTTATGGAGGAAGATGAGGTAAGATGTGATAATCACACAGTGAGGAAAATTCACATTTTGCAGCAGTAAAACTAGAGAAGGTTCAAAACAGAAGAATTTTAAAATAGCAAAAGTTGTGTAAATTTCATTTAAAAATAAATATATATATATGTATATATATATATATATATATATATAATGACAACACTTAGGCCAATTACACGAGTGATTATTGAGAAATTATTAAGGAAGCTTTGCAAATATTCACCAGCCACATTATTAAGTACACTTGTTCAGCTGTTCACTGACACTAAACTTATCAGCCAATCACATGGTAGCAACTCAGTGCATTTAAACATGTAGAAATGGACAAGATGAACAACTAAAGATTAAAGTGAGAATGAGAATGGGAAAAGGTGATTGTAAGGACTTTGAATGTGGCATGACAGCCAGTCTAAGTATTTCAGAAACTTCTGATCTACTGGGAATTTTCCACACATCCATCTCTAGGGTTGGAAAAAGAGAAAATATCCAGTGAGCAGCCGTTCTCTGGGTGAAAATGCCTTGGTTATGCAGAGGTCAGAATAGAGTGTTCAGACTGCTTTGAGCTGATAAGAAGGCAACAGTAACTCAAATGGCTACTTGTTACAAACAATATATGCAGAAGAGCATCTCTGTATGCACATAGAAGTAGATGGGCTACAGCAGCAGAAGACCACACTGGCTGCCACTCTTGTCAGCTAAGAATTGGAAACTAAGGCTACAGTTCTCATGGGCTTACAAAAGTTGGACAAAAGAAGATTAGAAAACCATTTCCTGGTCTGATGAGTTTTGAATTCTCCTGCAAGATTCCAATGGTAGGGTCAAAATCTGGCATGAATAACATCGACACAAGCATTTTAATGGTGTGGCAAAATTTTTTGGTGACAGAAACACGATTTTGATCGTCGCTATAGCAGCACTGAGGAAGCTGTATTATACTGTCATGCCTTGGCAGGGTGGAACCAACAGTTTTCCCCATTCAGTTCTTGGCATTGCGGCTTCCAGGTTCACTGTTCTTTACACCTGACTTCAAGACGTTTAATACAAGAACTTTTATTTTCTCATATATTTCTTAGATATTTTACTGGCAAACTTTAAGCTCCTCAGTGCCAACTGAGCATCATTTAAAGACCACAGCCTACCTGAGTATTATTGCTGACCATGTCCGTCCCTTTATGACCACAGTGTACCTATTTTAAGATGGCTGCTTCCAGCAGGATAACACACCCTGTCAAAATGCTCAAATCCTCTCAAACTGGTTTATTGAACATGAAAATGGGTTCACTGTTCTCAAATGGCCTTCACAGTCACCAGATTTTAATCCAGTAGAGCGCATTTATGCTGCAGTGGAATGGGAGATTTGCATCATGGGTGTGCAGCAGACAGATCTGTAGCAACTGCATGATGCTATCATGTCAATATGGCCCACAATCTTTGAGGAGTGTGTCCAGCACCTCGTCAAATCTGTGCCACAAAGAATTAAGGCAGTTCTTAAGGCAAACGGGGCAAGGTGTACCTAATTAAGTGTGTAGAAGGAAAGAGGCTAGCAATGTCCTATTGATGTACAATTATGACACATTGAGGTCCCAGCTGTTCAGAAGATCAAAGGTGTCTATTTATACAGCTTCCCATGAAAATATACAGCTCACTGTGTGACATAAGAACATGTGAAATGCTGTATAATCTTAGTTGAGGCATTTATCATCAAGTAATTTATGGTTTTTGTTTGGTGAGTGGTCTTAGATATAATTAGGTTCAAAAATTAAGAAAAGTAAATCCCATTTTACAAACATCTTTTTACAAAAGGTTTAAATAATATGATTCACTCTCATTTTGGGGGGACTTACTTTGTGTGTACATCCCTTTACAGGATGATATTACCCATCATACCATTCAGAAGTGGTCAGAGCTGAGCTGGACCAGCCACTGGGTCACATTTGGATGCTGGATATTATACCGCCTCATTCTCTAATAAGAAGAGTTCAAGAAAGAGTGAAGAAAGCAATAACAAGAGATGTAAAACTGGTTCTCCACTTCTGCACTGTGACTTTATCCTGCATCAGACCGAAGGGAACAGAATCATCAACAATGAGCCAACATGTAGTGTTCAGGTTGCACCACATGTTGGCTGGGTAATCTATTATTCTAACCTGCTGGGGACTTGTTTTGATATCCATGAAATGATAGCCCGCTCCTTGTTTCTTTTCTTCGCATCGCATCCTTTTTATCTGATCCGCAGTTATCGAGCCCTCGTGTTGTGACAGCGGTTACCGATGTCTCACTGTGAGTCACAATCAATACCTATCAGCATGGTGGATATCGGCTGCTCCTTTCTGTGGACATATAGGTTTCAGCGTTGACTGCAGCAGATGTCCTCCGGATGTGGTTTCTTTTCCCTCCAAAGGTTTTACAATCCTACTTTTAGGTTTAACGGATAAGGCTGGCGGCCATCTACGCCTTCTTATAGTCAGCTAATCCCATGAAATGACCAAAATCAATATTGCAGTAGTACATCTCTCAGTACTTTACAATTTCCTCCAGACTGCCTATCTGTAATACTCAGTCTTCATTCTGTATGGTCTGATTTCTAGAAAAGGCCCAAAAAAATATAAAACACCTGGTGACTATAATTCTTAGTAAATGTCACTCAAACAGGCATAACTAGTGTATTCGTGATTAAGGAGTCTCTGCAGGATACAGTGTGGGCATTCCTTAGTCAAAGGTGGGGTTCCTCAACAATTAGATGTAGTTAGCTTATCACTAAAAGCTCCATGGCACTGCATTAGTGCTACGCAGAGCTTTGCAGATGCAGGGCAACCTGTTATAGCTGTCTGCTGCCACTATCAAGAATATCTTTATTTTTGCTTTGCTGGTGGTCTTTTGGCTTTGTCCACATAGACTGTATGTGAAAGATGGCCACCTTTTGAAGCCTCTACTAGTGCATCTCAAAAAAATTAGAATGTGGTGAAAAGTAATTTTTTTATAATTTATAAATATATTTATTACAGGTAAAGTAAAATGTTTCAAGCCACTTTGTGTTTTAGTTTTGATGATCATGGCTTAAAGCTCATGAAAATGAGAAATCTAGCATCTCAGATTAATAGAATATTTTGCTTTCATTTTGAGTAAATTACTGTTCAAACAGAAGAAATGCTGCATATCTCTTGGTCTAGTTCAGTACATGCCACCACAGTCATGGGGTGACTGCTGACCTGACAGTTGTCTAGATGTCCTGTAAAAGCCACAGAAGGTCTTGGCTGAAAAGGCTGGCTGTTTGCAGAGTTCTGTATCATAGCCTATTATTGGAAAGTTGACTGAATTGGAAAGGTATATGGTAGCAAAAGATGCACAAGCAACAATGATGACCTAAGCTTCGAAAGGATTACAAAGAAAAGTCAAATCAAGAACTTGGGAGAGCTTCACAAGGAGTGGACTGAGACTGGTGTGAGGATATCAAGAGCCACCACATATGGACGTCTTCGAGAAAGGAGCTTTAACTGTCTCATTCCTCATATCAACCAGAGAAGTCAGTTTGGAAACCAAGGTCCTAGAGTCTAGAGGCAGAGTGGAGAGACACAGAGTCCAATGTGTTTGAAGTAAAGTGTGAAGTTTCTGCAGTCTGTGTTGATTTGGGGCACCATTTTGCCTGCTGGTGGTTGGTCTATTGGATTTTATCAAGCACAAAGTCGATGCAACCTACTAGGAGATTTTAGAGCACTTCATGCTTCCATCTGCTGACAGGCTTTATGGAGCACCTACCCACAATGTCAAAACTACTACCAGATGTTTTTTTCTTTTTTTGTTTGCTTTTTTAATCCTAAAACATGAACTCTTGAGATTAAGAATCTCTGTAGCATGTTTTTCAATAAACTTGCACGAGCACAAGGAGAACATGTAAACTCCACACAGAGGGGTCTGCCTGGGTTTAAACTCAATACTCCCTTGCTGTGAGCCAACATTGAAGCAGCCCGTGAGCCACAATGCTGCCCATTTTTGCTGAGCATGTTACTACTGTGCTTGATTGGCCAGCCAACTTGCCTGACCTGAACCCCACAGAGAATCTATAGGGTACTGTGAATAGGACGATGAGAAACGCCTGATCCAAAAACACAGAAGAGCCTAGTGAAGCCTAGCAGACAGTGAGCAGTCTAGTCAACTCTCACCTGCCAGTCAAAGCAGCATTGCAGCTAATAATGACTTTAAGCCTTAACATTGTGTAAGGAGGTAAGCTGTAAAACATAAATGCCATCCATGCAATTCTTATGAAGTGAAAACTTAGCAATAGAAACCAAAACCATTTATTGCACACAGCTTATTTCAGCTGTGAAGCTGGTTATTTTAACATTAGAGTCTGTGAGGCTTGACTTGCTTGTGGAGCCAGCCTTGAGTGACCATTTGAGGAATTTTGGCACTTCTTTTGTGTGAAGCCTGCTGTGGTTGTTCCCTTTCTAGTTCAAGCCAACCTCCACAGTGGCCCAGGAGCAATGCGTGCAACTGTATCTCCTTAGCTTATTCTTTGGCTGAATTTCCATAATTTAATGTGTAGAGCTGCACAAGAAAAAGCCAGCAGGAGATTGTAAATCAGCCTTGACCCAATCATGTCAGACATTTTTGAATCTTCTGCTTTAATTGAGAAATGCCCACTTGTCTTCTCAATTTAATATACTTAAGAGAGACAAAGCTTGTCTTTTGAGTAGTTAGCCCATCGGTTTTGGTCTTTTCATGGAATTACAATAAGAAATAAATGCAACATCACTAGATTTTAACAGAGCTTGTCTCTTGAGCACGTGTGAGGAAAAAAAAAGAGTTTACTTTTGAATGAAGAGCACAGCTTGTGGTTATGAGGCAGCAATTTTATTGTCACCATTAATAGTACCCCCTTTAGTGAATTTTACGTAAAGAAAAATATTCAGTAAGTCCATGACTTAAATTTTGTGGTGGAGTTTCCTAATGGTGTTTGTATTTAGGTTTTTGTTACTTTGATAATTTCACTTAAATTGAATAATTTGCCTTTGCTTCAAGTAGGTTGTATTAGTATTTTTAACATTCTTTTATTCCTCAGTGCTGAAAAAAGCATAGATCAGGGTATTAAAATACTTAAACCTTTTTTCAAATAAAAGTGAAATTACACTATATTAAATATTTATCATTAACTACAGATTTTTAAAACACAGCTGCTTTAAATGATGCATTTGTGTAATTCAAGATTATCTGATAAAATAACCCGAGTGTCTGTATCAGATTGCGTCAAAGGATTTGCTTCTTGACTCATATGTTGTCTTAGATTAGAGCCTGAATGTTCGTCCACGCCCAAGAACAAGTGCTCAGTCTCTACAGAGCTAATACCAATCAGTATTTAAATACTGTTCTGATATTTACTTTAGGTCACCATTTTGTCCCTGTAAATGTGAAGGCACTGATAACACCCGTGATATTTTTATAAAATTTTTAATGAAATCTGGAATGTTGTCTTTATTTTATTTGGTTTCAACAATTCTGGGATTTTGTGAGATGGTGGAATAACAGGTAAAAAGAGAAGCCAGAAAAATACAGACTGCTGTAATAAATTGTTTATTTTAATTATTTACAAAAATAATGCATGAACTGCTACACAGTCAATCATAATATAAGGGTGAGTTGGAGAAGGACTGCAAGATTTCTTTTTTTTTTTTTTTTTGCTCAAAGCAAGCTCTGGTCAAACCTGGAGTCTATTTCTGAGCATCCAATAAGCCTAAGTGGACAGTGTGAGGAAGGGGACAAAAAAAGGTTGAACAACAGATGGTGATGGATGGAGATCAGCTTCATTTTTTTTGCCTCTGCCAGAGGTGAGCATATGCTGCGTTGTCAGGCCACACAACAGCGAAGTCTGCAGGCTCTGGGGAAAAGCGCAGAAGGGAGGGAAGATGCGCTCAGCTCTGTCTGCTCCGAAGACCCCCATGTTTACGATGGCAGGACCCCAGCAGGGTCTCTAAAGCCATCTTCACAAACGCCTGGAAGTTACTGCTTCTCTCCCTTCGGCTGTCCTGCAAGGGGATAAAACACAGACAGATAGCTTCACTGGGGACAAAGCAATAACAGCACTTCATTTCCACACTGTCAGCAAGAAATAAGAGATTTCTTGTAGTGCCCCAAACCATCAAAATCAATTCCACACCCAACTATAAATGCTTTTTATTTCATGGGAATTCAGCCCGTAAATGACATTAGAGATTTCAATTAATATAAATGCTTACCTCCTTGCTTCTTGTTATCATCTCCTTTCTGATCACCTTTCTTCGGCTGCTCTTTAGGACTCTGAGGTTGCTGTGAAATTAAAGCAAAATAAATAAAGTGAAACAGCAAAAATACAGTTTGAAATAAGAATTAGAATTGGTAATGATTTTCCTACCTTGGTAGTTGACTTCTTGTCCGACTTATTACCTGAAAATGGAAGAAATATTCAGATGTGTTTTAAATATTCGGAAGCAAGACCACCTTCGATAACGCTTTTGCATATTTTGTATAAATGATTTTTTGTTGCATGCTACTAACCTTTCGTTCCTGGCATTTTGGCTGTGCTCCAGAGTCGATGTGTGTTTTTTGAGAATGCAGTGCTTAATGTGCTGTTCAACTCGGTCATTTATGGCCCATGCTTGTGAATGGCACTGTCACTGGGGCCCCTTCGAGAAAGAGCACCATGAACAAGCAAAGAGCCCTGTCAGCTGAGCAGCATGCCCTACAGCTCTGCAGGTCTTTGCTGAGCCAGGCGAAACCTCAGAGCTGACCTTGTAATACTGCCATTGTGAACCCGCTGGAACTATGTGTTCACCTATTGTGCATGGCAAGACAGCATTTTCATCGTGTTACAGGCAAAATTACAGTGTTTTCTCATTCAGCTAAGTCATGGGTCACACTTTCTATTTTACAAATTGATAGAATATAACAGTTTATACTTAGAAACTCAAATGAGAAAATGTTGCCGTTACATATGACTACACTAAATTGGTCTCCAACATTGTCAGCACTTTAGTAGTGGGGGGTTTTGGCAAGGATCATTAACTTATGCTCAGATTTGCCATGCTTTGCATTTTCTGTGTGGACTAGTAAAATATTGCTGATATTAATCAATTGATTATTTTTCCTCTCAGCGGGTCAAAGTGGTCCCTAAAGACACTATAATATACAGGTACCAGATCATGAAAACATTTAGCAATTTTTGCTTTAACTGTAGACAGGGGCATTTCCAGGATGGTTTTAAAAGGGGAGCTCACAGAAAATCTGAATATTTATTCAGAAATGAAATCAGTATTGAAAACAGATGTAGAAACAGTGATATTCAGGCTCATTCGTAGCCCTTTGTCCTGTTACAGACATATTTCATGAAGTAAAAAGTGCTGCACAAAAGTTAAAATTCTCCCCAAGGGGTTGCCACAGCGAATTAATCCACATTGGTAATTTGGCAGAGGGTTTACACCGGAAGCCCTTTCTGACTCAACCCTCTACGGTGAAAGGGGCTTGTGTCCCCACTTGGAATTGAACTAGGGACCTTTCATTTGTAAGTTGAATGTGTAAACCACTACACTATGGGGTATTTTGTTACGCAAGTTGTATAACAAAATATATTAAAAATATCTAAACAATACATAAGTATTATGTAGAATGGAACTTCAGGACATATACATTATAAAGTGTTATTGGATCAAAATTATTGTTTCATTAATGGGTATATCACTTTATTGGTGCAGTTGCTGGTGAATTTAATAACCTGTATATTGCTGGGTGGCTTGATCTATAATAGAGCTTCAAAATAAATCGTATGGAATAGAAAGTACAATGTTTTCATTTAAAATTCAGTAGAGTAGAAGATGAAAGCAGCATAAGAGAAATACTTAAAGAAAGTACAAGTACATTAAACCTGTACTTCAGTAAAGTTAAGTAAAGTGCAAAACCCCTCATTTCTGTATAGTTTGCTTCTAAGGAGCCACACTTTCTTGTTCTTTTTGAGCATCAGTTTAACAGACTTCTGTCTGACCATTTTCAGAGGAATGCTTTTTTGTTTGTTAAGCCATTTATTACTAACCTATGAATCATTCAAGCATAAAGAGTGAGGGGCCACCGGGGGACAGTGCCACCCCGGGCCTCCTCACTCTAGATACACCCTTGACTGCAGGTAAACAAAGGTATGCACGGAGAATTCACACAGGTGCAAATTAAATATTGGTTTGTTAGATATATTACAGCCCAATCAAAGAGTGTTCGGTTTGTTTTTGTGACTCTAACGTGAAATGTAAAAGCAGTGAATCATCGGGATTCATGCTGCTCCACATCGGTAAGTGGGCTGGATACGCTGTGTCACGTGACTCGACGGAAAAAGCAGCGATGGAGAAAAGCTAAGGAAGGTGAGCCTTTTCTACATTTATTTTAAGGCGATTCTGTGCCCTGTTATCATAATGCACGCCTTGTGCGCTATATTAAAGTGTTAACTCCTGGACTGTCTAACCCTACTGAAGCCTGAGAGTGAAACCGATTTTTATGACAGGTAATCGCACATGATGTTGTGGCTAACTTGCTAACGGAAGGCTAACGCTCGTTAGCTTTGCGACTGTCTCGTCTGTTCGTGGTCTTTCTGGAAAATAAGAGCTGAAACCTTTCATGTTTTTGGGCCCCAGTTAATTATTTTGTTTCTCTTTAAGGATTATTTTCTGTTGTCAGTCTCACTTTAGATAACATAACTCAGTGACACGGTCCTTGTGGTGCCATTAGAATCTGCTTCATCACTTCATTTGACGTTGTGGATGTGATGGTGGGGGTAATAATCAGTTTGATCATTCATGTCAGTTTACCTTTGTTCTCATGTAATGTGTTTCAATTGAAGTGCCTGTGAATGTGTGTTGTGTATTGTGACAGGTATCTGCCCAGGCAGTGGCTTCCTCTTTACCCAGAGTGCTTGTGGAATGGCAGCAGTTTGGCAGCAGGTGTTGGCAGTGGACGCAAGGTGAGACTCAGTCAGGCAGCTGGCATTAATATTCTGAACTGATGACGAAGCCATTCGGATGTGTAATTGTATATGGATCATTTGTGAGTTATCGCCTGTGCTGTCTCATTTCTTTCCCTCCCCAGGTACAATGCTTACCGCACGCCTACGTTCCCACAGTTCCGAACTCAGTACATCCGCCGACGCAGCCAGCTGCTCAGAGAGAACGCCAAGTGTGGCTTTGAGCCAGGGCTGCGCAGGCAGTACCTGAGGCTGCGCAGTCAGCTGCTGGCCCTGCGCTACGGGCCCCTGTCTGAGCAGAGCAGCTTCAGGGCCAGCAGTGTGCGCAGCTCGCGCACCACACTGGACCGCATGGAGGTCAGACCCAAAGAAATAGAAAGGGCAGAAAAAGTAGAGCAGAAAGAATAGGCGGGGGTGGCTACACTAATTGGGGAAAAAGAGATTTTAAAATATCTTAAAGCTGGAAAGGAAATCTAGGATATGAAAGCCATCTGGAAAGTTAGTTTTCATCAGCGAGCAGCATAGCCAAGCAACACTTTGGTTGCCCATTCATATTAAACTGAGCAGCTTGGTTGAAATTGTTGGCATTGCCCATGTATTTGGGCAGTATCAGTACCTTGAAAATGCATGGTAATTTTATTAAGTTTTCGACATTTCCTGATTGTTGTTTCATGATTGTTTGTGGTCTAGAGTTCTTTCACTCACTCCTTTGAGGTTCTTTCTCCCTCTGTGGTTCCCTTTCCTCTGCTCTCTGACAGGACTTTGAGGAGGACCCCCGTGCCCAAGGGGCTCGTGGTCATCGCCGGTCTGTCAGCAGAGGCTCCTACCAGCTGCAGGCCCAGATGAACAGAGCCGTCTATGATGAGAGGTACCCAGAAGAGTGTCTCATTGCCTTAAGCAATTGAATTCATTTTGATTTATTTCTGCTATGAGCTGATGCGTTAGGTTAGATTTACTGGCCATAATTTTGGTTCAGTAGCACTGAGTAATGATCAGATCTCTTGTATTGAGTGTTAAGCTGTAGGCAAGGGTTATGAGGTGTGTTGTATTGATTATATGCTTACATGGTGGTTTTTATTTCTGACCACAGGCCTCCGGGCAGTTTGGTGCCCACCTCAGTGGCAGAGGCCAGTCGTGCCATGGCAGGGGACACAACTTTGAGTGAAAATTATGCTTTTGCTGGCATGCACCACATATTTGATCAACATGTCGACTCTGCTGGTAAGTTCAGTTCATGATCATCCATGCATATACATTGAAAATCAACATTTATTCGACACTGTCTTCTTCTTTTTGTTCTTTAAGTTCCACGGTTGCAGTTTGCCAATGATGACAAGCACCTCCTTGCTTGCTGCTCACTGGATGGCACCCTGTCCATTATGACACTCTCCCCACCTCCTCCCAGTGTGAAGGTGACCCTGAAGGGTCATGGGGGTCCAGTCACAGACTTTGCCTGGTCTCTGAGCAATGACATAATTGTGTCAACATCACTGGATGGGACGTTGCGTATTTGGAACACAGAGGATGGTCGGTGCATTCGAGAGGTCAGAGATCCAGAATCCAGCGAGTTGCTCTGCTGCACCTTTCAGCCAATGAATAATAACCTTACTGTGGTGAGTCCCATATTACACATGATCTAATTTTTCTATTCTCTGGAATATTACATAACAGTAATTCACTGCATGCACAATTATCAGGCAAGTGATTATTTTGACCATATGGCCATTTTTATGCATACATTCCACCTCCACGCTGTATAAACCCTTAGTGCCTCCTGGATTTTATTGATTGGATTGGTGATGTGCATTTGTGGAATGTGGGAGGGTGTGGCCTTAGTAGATCAATGCCTATATCAGGTGTGCACAATTATTAGGCAGCTTTTTTCCTCAGGCAAAATGGGCCAGAAAAGAGATCTAAGAGACTCTGAAACGTCAAATACTATTTAAAAAAAAATATTTAAGAGGGATGCAGCGCTCTTGAAATTGCCAAGATATTAGGATGTGAGCACAGAACCATCAAACGTTTTGTTGCAAATACCCAAAAGGGTCTTGTCATCTCATGCATCAAAATACTCCACTGCGTGGCTAGCCAGTAAAGGCCTTAAAGATGAAAGAATAGTGACATAGCTCCCTTCCTCACCTGACATAAACCATATTGAAAACTTGTGGCCCTTCTTAAATGTGAGCTGTACAGTGAAGGAAAACAGTACACCTCTCTGAACAGTGTCTGGGAGGCTGTGGTTGCTGCTGCACAAAAAGTTGTTGGTCAGACGATCAAAAAACTGACAGACTCCACGGATGGAAAACTTTTGAGTGTTATTGAAAAGAAGGGTGGCTATATTTGTCACTGATTTATTCTTTGAAAAGTCAGACATTTTAATTTGTAAATTTTGAGTTGTATGTTTATTATTCTCACTTTAAACCAGCCACAGGGGCCCACAAGCCAGTGTAGTCCTAGTGCCGGTCCCAAGCCCGGGTAAATGGAGAGGGTTGCGTCAGGAAGGGCATCCGGCGTAAAAACTTTGCCAAATCAAATATGCGGATTCATAACACGACTTCCATACCGGATCAGTCGCGGCCCGGGTTAACAA
>VUQH01057405.1:0-24450 GCA_015106775.1 Etroplus canarensis
TGGCTTTCATTCCTCTTCTCTCCAGTGCATACCTCCACCTCTCCAGGCTCTCTTCTATTTCCTCCCTACTCTCACTACAGTTTACAATGTTGTCTGCAAACATCCACAGAGAAAAATCCATGAAGACTCCTGCCTGACCTCATCTGTCAACCTATCCGTCACCATTGCAAACAAGAAGGGGCTCTGAGCAGATCTCTGATGTAATCCCACCCTACCTTGAACCCATCTGTCACTCCTACTGCACACCTCACAACTGTCTGACTGTCCTCATACATGTCCTGCACCACCTTCACATACTTCTCTGCCCCTTCTGACTTCCTCATATAATTCCATAGTTTCCTTCTTGGTACCCTATCATATGCTTTCTCAAGATCCACAAAGACACAATACAGCTCCTTCTGACCTTCTCTATACTTCTCCATCAACACTCTCAAAGCAAACATTGCATCTCTAGTACGCTTTCTCAGCATGAAGCCATACTGTTGCTTACTGATTTTCACCTGTCTTCTTAACCTAGCCTCTCCCACATCTTCATGGTATGACTTATCAGCTTGATTCCTTGGGAGCTGCCGCAGCTCTGCTCATCACCCTTATTCTTGAAGATCAGTACCAGTGCACATCTTCTCCATTCCTCAGGCATTCCCTCATTCTCTAAGATCATGTTAAACAATCTGGTTAAATAAAAGTCCACTGCCCTCTATCCTAGACATCTCCATACCTCCACAAGTATGTCATCTGGACCAGCTGCCTTTCCGCACTTCATCCTCTTCATTGCTGACCTCATTTCCTCCTTACTAATACTCTGCACGTCCTGATTCGCCATCTTCCCTCTCTCTGCCCTTCTCTCTCTCATTTTCCTCATTCATCAGCTCCTCAAAGTACTCCTTCCATCTTCTCAACACACTCGCTTCACTTGTTAGTACATTTCCATCTCTGTTTTTTATCACCCCAGCTCCAGCGCTGTCTCTCTGTCTCTTCTATCGCCAAACGATAGAAGTTCTTTCATCCTTCCTTGGTGTCCATCCTCTCATGCAACTCACTATAAGCCTTTTCTTTTTCCTTTGTCATTTCTTTCATTTCTTAATTTCTTCTTCATTTTTTTCTTTGCTTTACCTAGAATCCCGGTACTCATCTCTATTTTCTTCATCTCCCTGACTATCCCACTTTTTCTTTGCCAGCCTCTTCCTTTGAATAGTTTCCTGTACTTCCTCATTCCCCCACCAAGTTGCCTCGTCTTCTTTCCTCTGTCCAGAGGACACAGCAAATACCTTCTTGGCTGTTTCCCTCACCAACTTTCTATCTAGACCATTGCAGAACAGTTTGAATCCACCTCCAATGCTCTTGGCCTTGTTTCCCTTCCACCTGGTCTCTTGCATGCACAATATATCTTCCTTCCCTCTCTCCAACATATTAGCCAGCTGTCTCCATCATAGTCCCTACATTTGAAGCCCATACTCTCTCCTCCACCCTCCTACCTTTCTTTCTCTCTCTATCTGCTACCTAATATGCCTTCCCCCTCGCCTCCCTGTTAATTCGGACTTGGAACTGGCACTATGAGTACTCTGGCTCGTGGTCTCCCATGGCTGGGTTTGGCCCCCTGTATCTGAGTTTGGAAGTTTTTAGTACTTTTAGTACTTTTTAGTGAAATAATAAAATCAACTGCTTTTTCAGTTAATCTACATAGTCTTTGTCTACATCTGTTTTCATATTCTTCACTTGCTGAAGGGGCTGCATATCTTTTGTTGTATATGTTGCACTGTTAAAATACATTTAATAATACAGTAGTTCACACATGTTCGAGTTCACTTAAGTCGAACTAGTCTAGAATACAACAGTTCAGCTTGCCATTTATGAAAGATTTTAATGACAGCGTTTGTCAGTCTGTCTGCTTGACAATCCCATTTTGCAGTAATAAAAATGACTAAAGTGACAGGAACGGACTGAAAACTCAATTAAACTTAGATAAAACAGATATTGACAAAGTTTCCCTTTGAGGATGTAATTTGCTGTTGGAAAAAAAAGTGATGAATCACAGTATATGTTATTGCAATACACAGCATACTGCAAAATATTTAAAATTACAATAGTCTCATATAGCGGGGTCACTGGTGATTCCCACCTCTAGCTGCTAGTGGTAGACCTAATGTAGCATAGAAGAAGCTAGTAAGTCAGCAAGCTCAGCCATTTAGAAGTACACGCAATATAAACACTTTTATTTGTATGTTTGTTTGAACTGACATAATTGAAATGCTCCAAAAAGACAAATGGTTTCTCTCTCACTTGCCCATTTACTTTATCTCTTTATGTTCAGTCACTGAAATATTACATAAAGTAGAAACTAAAGGATGTTGGTTTGGCATAACACTTGTGGGGAATTTGTTATTACACTTATAGTAACAAAACGTGTTGTCAACAACAAAAAGGAGAAATAAGCACTGTAAGTAATGACAGTATATAGCAGTCTAATGATTTTCACTATGAACTGAAATAAGACTAGTTTAAATAAATTAGTTGAATAACACCATTATTTTTTATTATTATTTGTTGTTTTTCAATGTATTTTTCACATTTTTTTATTATTTCACTAAATAAAATAAATAATGAAAAAAATACTCCACTATGACTTGTAGCGTAGTTAAGAAAGCTATTTAAATGTAGCCTGAAGTTTCTTTACACATAAAAGAATGATTCCCAGTCTCTTCCTCACAATGAGAAGTACAGTTATTAATATACAGTAACACTGGTATAGGCTCTGTACTCAATATCAGCAGAGCCAAGGTATGCGTATGGCAGCAGAAGTGGAAAAAGCTGGAATATTGCATGCCTAGTAAATTTATTAAAGTACAACCTCCCATTGCCTCTGACATCAGTGGGTCCAACTTTGATTCCAGCCAAAACAAACGTTATGGCACTAGAACCAGCAGAAATGTGTGGTACTGGTTCTGGAGACACCAGCACTGCCACCTTGTTAGTGGAAAAGAGGAAGCAGTGGAAACAAAGAAGCGAGTATTTTCAGACTCAGAATCAGAATTTTGCAGGAATTTATCTAGGACTGTTTCCTTTTCAGGTTTTAGTCAAGCATTTGAAGTGTACATGTATTTAACCAGTGAAATCCAAGCACATTAAGTAGTACTTGTACTTAAGTACTTGTTCTTTATTTGAGCATTTACATTTTGTACCTTTTACTCCAGTTAAGCCCATCCACCACCGAGTAGTTACTCTGAAAATTTAAAACTCTAAAAACTGACAGGTGTTTTACTCGGTGTTACTATAGGTCTTTTTATATGGGTAGAATTCACTGTACTAATAATGACAATAAAACATGTACCTTTCGGCTGCTCCCTCGTATTCGCCACCAAGGGGTCGCCACAGCGAATTAATCCACACTGGTAATTTGGCAGAGGTTTTTTATGCCGGACGCCCTTCCTGACGTAACCCTCCATGGTGAGAGGGGCTTGTGTCCCCAAATGACTGAAGGAGATGTCAATCAAACTCAGTTCCTCTGTCCTGAGGGAATATATTTGGGAACATACTGTGTGTGTATGTAGGGGTTTTAAGACGATGCAAAACAGCAGCACTCTCTCACTCCTTTTCCCATTTTCAGATTACAAATTGAAAATGGGAATCATTTTTTTAATATATACTTTCGTGAAGCCAGAGTCAGCATAAACTGGCAGTGCATGTACGTAAATCTCAATCTTCATTCTGTAGCTGTAAAGTTAAGTGGTTCATATGTAGCAGTGGACATTGTTTTAAAATATTTTGTTTTCTTTAGAGATGTTCAGTATAGCACAGAAAGGAAATGATGGAGAGAATGATGATGACTGACATGAAGATTCCTTGTCAGACTGAAACCTGGGATGTTGCATTGCATTACATGGACAGTATCCTATCATAGTTAAAGGTAAACATATTAGGCTGCTGTATTATTGGCTAATGTCAAATGTTTAGAACACTGGGATGTTGAGAATCAAAACAACAATATCTCATTTCTGATCTAACTGTAAGCCTTTTAGCAAAGCAACCACATCAAGAATGACAGACCACTTCTCCAGGCCCATCACTGCTTATGGTCAATACTGCAGTAGTTCCTAGTAATTAGATATTAATTACTTGCATCTGTCTAAATGACAGTCCCTTCACAGATGTTCCAGTTATGTCATGTAAATAGCAACAGAGTCTAGGGGTGAAAAGAAAAGGAAGTATACCAGAGTGCTAAAGAGAGTATTGTTCTAGGAATTAGCACCTGTCATGTGTCATACTGCAAAGAACTACCACGAATGACCAGCCTGGCTTCTAAAGCCAAGATAGTGTAGCTTTAATGTATTGCAGTTTAACCATGTGTCTGTCAACATGAGGATATTAACACCATTACATGAAATGAAATCACTACAGATAAAATCTTTGCTGCTATACAAGGTAATATTAGCAGCACCAATGTTGACATTTAAGATTTCAATCTTGTTTTTAATGATTCAAGGTGATGAATGACCACTTCATTAGAATGTCAGGAGACAAAAGCAAAATATCTGTTTTGGCTTAATGCAGGGCTTCTCTGCAGATTACAGGGCATACGAGACTTCATTAAAAGCACAGAATTACTAAATAAACTGAGACACAAGGCTGGTCCAGACATGCACCAGAAAATGACTTAATAAATGAATGAGTACAAGATCATTAGCAGCAGGTTTCTGTCCTCGGTACTGTGTGGAGGAGGAAAAGTAGCTCAGGGTTTGGGGATGTGGGCTTAACAGTTCAAGCAGCCAGCCAGGTTACAATAAGCTTCTTTTGGTCTGTGGTAGGGATTTGGCCTTGAATGATCCAGAGGTAAATTGTGTTCCTGAACTTATCCAAATCCCCAAAGTAGAAGGAAGAGAGTATTACAGCTGTTCATGATGTGTGCAAAGTAGCCAAAGATACATTATATTTTTTAGAGTTCAAATCATGAAGGGAAATATTACACTCAGAGAACACCCATACTCAAAATACATTCCATTCTTACTCACTGTGCATGACTCTATCTTTGCTTTCAAGTGTGCAGAAGAAAAATAGAAGGATGAAATTGCTTATTTTCTGCACAGAGGACATTGTTGTAGATGACAATACTGTTAAAATCCCTGCTACTGTACAACCCAAAAACCTACAACTCTATTTCCCATTCTGCCTTCTGCCAAACTACACACAGCCGTATCTTTCAAAATTTCAAAATGAGGCAGAGAAAGGACACACAGACATACATCCCAAAACAGCCAACAAACATGACATCTTGGCTTCACTATAGCAAGTCCCTGAGATACAATTTAAGGAGCCATTCCAGAGATTTACATGAGAGGTATGACGGTCTGAAAATCACAACAGTTAAAAAGCTCTAAAGATGCTTTCTAAATTGATTGTCATATTTACGCCTTAGATATTACTCCAACTTTGAATTGGAAACTAAACAAGTCTATGTTAAAAGCAGAAAAGGGTTTTAAGAACAGGTCACTTGGCAGGAAAGAAAACTAAAATTATGTTTGCAATATGAGAAATTTACACTGTAAAAAAAAATCCCTGGTAAATTACAGTAAATTACTGATGGCTTAGTTTTACTGCATTAAACTAGTAAACTAGTACCTATGATAAACTGTATTTTTAACAGAATGGTGCAATGTATTTTCAAGAATCAAGGATATTATTACTATCCTCAAGAGGCAATTTTTATACAGTCAGCAGAAATCACATAACCATCAAGCTAGCAATAATAAATAAGCAATAAATACAATGTAAAAGCACACTAAGTTAGAAGGCCAAATAAAATCACATTAAAAACAAACTGAATTATTTAAAAAACCAATGGAAGCTGGAACAAATGAGTTTCTGAGTCTATTTGTCCTGCATGTTGGCATGCTGTATCTACAGCCAGATGGAAGCAACTTGAACTCTTTAAGAGAGGGGGCGACTATAGGATCAGCCAGGATTGACTGGTCCCTCTTCAAAGTCTTGACCTTATACAGATGAAGAAGGTCGGTTAGGGTCACACGTGTACCTCAGACAACAGAGCACGCTTTGGCTATGCTCTGTTGTTATTGAGCCACAGCAGCGGACAAATGAAAATGTAAGAACAGATTCACCAAAACAGGAATAAAGCATTCTAATAAATGTGCGACCAACTTTAAAACCACAAAGCTTATGATAACAGTGCATGTGTTGGTGAGCTTTTCTGCATACAGCTTCCATCTGAAAGTCAAAGGCCATCTTATTTTTACTTGTTTGGTTTCTATCACACTGTCCTATTACTGTTGTTCTCCTACAGTAATCCCCATAACTATAAAAAAATACCTGTACATATATAAATTCAATTTCTAGTCGTTCATGAACTTTCTTGGAGGCATAAGCCTTTTCACAATTCCCCTATGCCTTACACTGCACCGCTATAACAATACTGCTACTTTCAACATTTTAAAACACACTAAAGACGAACACTGGCCGGAAATGATTAATTGCTTCAGGAGTCTCAGTCATGATGGCCTTTTGCTAGGTAAGCCATAACACTGTTCTGAGCCACGCAAAAACTTTAAACCATATATGCAAGTTTTAAAAAAGTAAAATAATACCATAACATTTCTAAATTCATGGTTTAAACTTAAGCATGTGCATTCTCATGAATCTTTTTGTCCAACATGGAAAAATGCCATAAAAATGTTGCTTTCTTTTTTAAAGGCATTCAAATATATACTCAAACAGAACAGTGCATTGTTACAAAGTGGGGTCCAGCGTTCTGAAAATTGGAACAGTTCAGCATCTGTTGCTCCAGGTTTGACCATTTTCTAAAACTCTGTCTCTCACAGGTATGCTAATTAATAACAGACATGGTTGCGTCAGGAAGGGCATCTGGTGTAAAACCTCTGCCAAATTACCAGTGCAGATTAATCTGCTGTGACGACCTCTTGAGGGGAATACAAGGGAGCAGCCACAGGTACATTACACTTGAGAAATAATAATAGCATTTTGGGAAGTACTGATTTAACTTGAACTTGGCAAGATTATGAAATCGGGTTTCTAAAGTTCACCCCAATGAAAAACATGTTTCACCTTAATCGCCTTGTATTAGAGTATTAAAGTAAGACTGTCAAGGATTATCCAGTGAATACTGAGTACAGCAGGAGTGCTTCAGACTTCAAGATCAAACATTGTCTCTGCACTGTATATTCTATTCCATCCTCAGAAGACTGGGTCCAAAGAGAACTGACATCCGGTTTGATTAAGTTGGTGCTATCTGAAACCCTACCCAGGGGTACATAGTAATCCCCAGTGTGCACAGCAAAGGGTTCCTGCAACCAATTGCTTGTTCTGTGTCATACCGAACTGTATATCCACATTTGCCACTGACTGAAGCACATACACTGTAGATGTCCATCCGTGCAGTTCCCCTTCATGGAATAGAGGGAGAGACGGGAAAGAGATAGACAGGCAAGGAAATAGAGACAGAAAGTGGGAGGGAGGAGAAGAGATAGAGTTATCCGTGGTCTCATTACGGTGGGAAATGTGAGGGTCTCGATCCAAGGGAATGATGAAGGACTCTGTGGAGGAGGCCTCTGAGAACCAACAAAGACGGCTTTAGTTTCACTGGCAGAATGCATTTGCATAGCTTAGAAGCCAAAGCGTCTGAACCGGGGCTCATGAAAAGAAACCCCACCAATTGCTTGGACTTCAATGCAAACGAGAGGGAGAGAGAGATGGAAAGAGAAAGACAGTGAGAGAGAAGTGGGATGGGAGAAGAAGCAGGAGGAAGTTTTTCTCTTAAGTAGCAAAACACAAATGAGATCAGGAACATCTGCACATCCTGTGGAAGCTGTTGCAGACTGACTTTGATGCAAAGAGAAGGCTGAAGAAGAACATCTCCAGAAAAAGTAAAATGCACAAAAACATTTCCAGGATATCATAGGGGTCGTGTTCCATTGTAGTCTTTTGATATTATCATTTAGCACAGTTTGGTTGCCATTACACATAAATGTCATTTGAGAATATTTTGAGGTTTGTACGCCTTGAGATAGCTTCATTTGCTATGATGGTGGCACTGTTATTGGCCTATTGGATCTCTGGAAAGCAACAAATAGGAGAGGTCGACATAATAGAGCAATCGTCTGGAAAAGGGTGTTCATCTGTATGTGTGGTGACAATGATGGAAAAAAGGGACATTTGGAGGAAAGAATTAGGGAGGGAGTGGAGTGAGAAAGAGAGGAGCAGATGTTGTACTTTAGTGGTGTCTCTCCTTTTCCCTCTGTGGCCTGGAGTCATGGAGGGATGACTAGCCTTCATCAATCCTCTTTAATGACTCTGGCAGCACCACTTAACACACTAGTATGTGATTTCTTCATTACTACACCATGATTCCACCATTTAGTTGGTAGATGATGACGTATAGTGATGCTCGGGGATAAAAATAATCGCTGAAAGTCTCATTTTTGCAAATTGTACCATCCGTCTGCACTTGGGTCAATTTAGAAACCAGGGGAAGAAAAAGATTGGAGATGCTTTGAACGTAACAGAAACAAGATAATGAAATCTAGTGGGGTGAATATGGAAATGCAATTCACTGTGTAAAAATATGAATATTCATCACTATTTTTCACTCCAATTTCAAACATATGACCAGTGCACTGCACTGAAAATTTTCTTTCTCCAAAAGCTTTTTGAAATCCTGGTAACTGGTAGTTTTATGTGACACCCCTTCTCACATTATGAAGCCACCCACCCGCTGCCTTTCACCTGTAGGGCACAATTCCCACACCCTCCATGTGTTGAAACCTTCAATGCAAACACTGGGAGGCAACACAGGGTGCATACAAATGTTTTGCCACTATCAATAATAAATGTTGACTTTTGAACCTTGCCAATAGATGTTGAGACCACCTCCCTTGAGATGTGCAGCTTGCTTTGAGCATAATTTAGAGACTTTGTCAACAGCTCTTTATTATCTGAAAGAAAGTAACATAGTATGAGTTTGACAACCTCGTGTTCTGTTACAATGTCATATTATACAGCAGGATCAAGAAAGTATGACTTGTACAAAGTCTTACTAAAGCACACTTCCTGTAGAAGGTGAAACATTCTGATTGCAAATGGGTGACAGCAATTAGAGGAAATGTTCAGGGTGCACAACGTACATGCAAACACAGAATGTCCATCTGCTACACCCCCATCCCTTCCTGCTGCTGCCATAAGCCCACAAGCCCACACCTACCACTCTCTCAATATCATATCGAACACTATAGAAGGTGATTCCTTCTAATGAGCTTGCACATGCTGCACCATGGACTGTCGGCTCACACCATGAATCCACAGCTTTGATCTGACATCAGTTTTGATGGTCAGCGTCATGCCTGCCTGCTCTGAATAGATCTTGGAGAGACCGCTTTAGTAGTTATCGAATCAAGTAAAGGCAATGATTTCTTTAGACATCAATGTTTGATGAGAAGCTCTGCCCTCGGGCTTAATGCGTAACCTGAATAATTCACTGGCTCCAAACAACAACACCTAAGTACAAATCTCACACTGCTTAATGAGTGCTGCTTAGAGGTTTGAAGATGATATAAAAATCAATAAGTGTATACCCTATGCATTTTTAGATACCAGTCACTATGAAATAACACTCCAACAGGTGTCAAGTGTGGGAGAAACGTGATAATTGGAATAACTGTGCAAGAACATGAGCAATCATGCCACAGCTGCTCAAGAATATGCTTTATTATCTTATTCACCTCCTGCCTCTAGAGGAAACAAATAGATGCAGTTCTGGCACATCATTGGTCAGATGCAACACCATGGCTGTTCCTGTCATGCTCACAGTAACCTTTTCTTGCTACATCATCTCTGCACACACTCACACACCATGGCAACAAAGATGTTTCAGGGCTTGGCAACAGCCTCTAAAACACACAATCCCACATCTTTACTTGACCTGACAATGTGCCTCAGTGGCCTGTGTATTAGTTCCAGCCACTGTTACCACAAACAGGTCAGGGCTGTCCACCTCCAGTCCATATCCCGTGTTAGGGGCAGGTGAATCACTGTGTCCTCAAAGTGCTGCTGCTGCTGCTGCCGATGCTGCTGCTGCTGCTCTGAGGATGACGATTCATCTGAGATATCATCTGTGCCACTGGTTGCACAACCACAGACGGAAATTTGTGCTCCTTGTTTAGCGTGTGCACGGGTAAGGGGGACAAATTGAGACAGGCACACGAAGGAGGTGGGCAGACTGATCCACCATACATGAAAAGCATTCATGACTGTGCATACCAAGTGTCGCTGCTCCACAGATTACAGCCTTTATGATGACACCCAGAGAGAACGTGAGATACTTGCCACGTCCACCGTTTGAATGATAACCAGCAAATCATCTGCAGTCGAAAGGCTTCAAGACAAATCTACCAGGTTCCTCTGTGATAATCCATGAATATACCCTCCTAAATTTAGCCTGCTCACCGACCACCGTGAATGATGGATTGGATGAGAAAAGGGGGCTGTGCATGATTGGCTACACACGCGATTTGCTGTATAACCTCGGGGTTGCGATGAACACTGGGAGCCCCTCGTTCAAACGTGACCTGGTTTGTCGACCTTTAACGAGTTGGTGCTGCGTTGTTTTCATTAAGACCTTGTGAAATTTAAAAGGGATATAAGAGACGATTTGTCGGAAACCACTTTTCTTTACAAGGTCATTATCGCATTTGGAGCAAACTGCATACACTCACCATACACTCCTTGGCAACGGATGCCTTCCGCGATCAGCGCCAGCAGCCCCAAAACACAGATAATTAGATCCATCCTTTCACGTTAGTCTCTGCATATCCAGCTCTCAAAACGGCAAGAAGTCCTTTCCGGGGCGGTGCGGCTGAGGCGCATAGACGCGGCACGGCTCTGATTCCGCACGTCGAGTGATTTGGTCCCGCTGTAAAGGTATGTGTGGGCGCAGGAGGGGAGCGGAGTCAGGTAACGGCTGTTTTAATGCAAAGTGTCGTGGAGACGCGGGGAGTGGGGCTGCAGAAAGCCCGGCCTCACAACAGAACGCGACCTCTCTCCCCCCCTCCTCCGCTGCAGGTAAGGTGCGCTCCGGCGATGCAGCGATTCCGTTGACTTTAGCAAAGACCCCCGGGGCGCCAAACTGAGGGGACACGCAGGTTGACTCGACCAGAAGCGGACGGAGGCTCGGTACCCACGAACATCAGCTCCCCAGTTCCAGCTGCGCTCACGGCTCGCTCCGCGGATGCTGCTGCCGCTGCTGCGGCCGCTGCTGCTGCGGTGACTGGAAGCTGTCAAACGAAGACATCCCCTCCGCTTTGCGAAACACTTTGTCATATGTCAGTTTCCGCCTCCCGGTGGTTTGAAGTCGTCAAGCTGCGGTTGTGCGGTGGCGGCTGGTGCGCTCGCGCGGCCACATCACGACTGCACCCCGATTGCCGCGCGCTCGACTCGTCTCTCAAAGACGAGGGGAGGGTCCGGTCCGGTCAGGAGCGGCGGACGGTTTGTCTACGGCTCGCCGGCGACGCTTTCCGTTGTCTGAGCCTAACGAGAGCACTTTGTGACAAATTCGGGGGCCGGATGTGCCCCGCCGCGGTGCCAGTGCGAGCAGCGGTCACGTTCCGCAATACGTGCTACGGAGACAGAGTGGCACCGCAAACCGGTCTGTAGCTACGTCAAGAGGTGCGTGGCTTCCAGGCGCTCATCTGTATGGGAGGCTTCGCTCAGCGTCAGGAAAGGCATGAGAGGCGCAGCTGCTGGATGCTGAGAGAGAGAGGGAGAGAGAGAAAGAGAGAGAGAAAAGCATTGGAATTCAAGAGATCCAGCTTTGACAGACCTTTGCAATCACCACCCAAACACACAGTCTGCACTGCTGTCTGCTCATGTTTCACCATTCCTCCTTCATCAGACAGGGTGGATGATGCTGTCTGTCATGTAGCATTCATCTGGCTACATCACATTCTCTTGCCCTGGAATAGTGGGATGTCTGTGTTAGTCAGCTTCTGGGAAGTTTTGGAGCTATAACATCACTTTTTAAGTTTTAAAGAGGGTCGGCAAAATTCTTTCCAAATAGGGTCCCAGCAGACCCTCAGGGGCCCCGTAGGCAGTTCCCGGGGGCCTCGCCAAATGAGAGAATCCCTGTTCAATTATATTCCACTGTAGTGACTAGAAGTATTCCAGTTAAAGAAGGTGTAAAAAAGAGCTATCCTGACCATGGGTTTCACTTTCACGATTGTCATATAGCCGCGGCCATAAAGACCATTTCAAAGTAACTGAAACATTATACTGTGAATGAGCCCACTTTATTGTTTTTCCTGTTAAGTGTTAGTGGTAATATCAAGAGCTTGCAGGGACTAAAGCCGTTTCCTAGCAACACAATTCAATTAAATGCTTTTAATTAGTGTAATATTTTGCCCAGTGGAGAAGGAAATGGTATACTTTTAGGACAAGTGGGGGTAAAGTCACAGGCTCAGATACTGGCATGCTGCTATCAAACCCAGTTTGATTTAATCTTTAATTTATGGCAGTTAATAATAACCTTGATTTGAGTTTTTTTTTAATCCAGTTTGTTTGTTTGTTTGTTATGGCAGTAGCCCCAGTTCCTAGATACATTGCTTTCTTGCATTTTGTGACTCAAGTTAAAGTAGGCAGAAGCCATCGTTTGATTACCCTCAATTAAATCTGTAAGTTTGTGTTGACAATTAATTCATCTGAATAAAAGAGTGAAGTCTTTGTTTAAAGAGTGGATTGAAGAAAAAAAAAAAAACATGTTTCACTTGTTGAGACAGAAAAAATTCTTTTGAAACACAAAGATTGTCCTTAGAGGGCCTCCTCTTTATAGACAGCTGGAGCAACAGCAGGGGGTATTTTGGCGCCCTCTTCAGGACTTAAACGCTTCTATAACCAAGCAGCCATTAGGGGTTATACACATTTAGTGACTGGGCTCTAACTCTGATTTCTTATCGTCAGTGTTGAAAATAACATTATGATTTTTTTCCCCTTGCATCAGTAATATTCAGCTGAGCTGTCAATATCTTATCCTGATGAGGATCTAACAGTAAACAGTTACTGTAAAAACAATTCACTGGCGTTAATAATAATATATATTATTCTAAATTCTAAAATGTTAGAATCTAAACGATTAATCTCATCTGTCCATTTTATTGTGTCATTACTGTAATGTCCTGGAACACCAAGGTAAGGTCTGAGGTCTTATTTTCCTACTTACTGATTTTGATTTATTTCAGCCTACATAGAATTACGAGTGTCCCTATAGTGTAGTGGTTTACACACTCACCTTACAAGTGAAAGATCCCTGGTTTGAGTCCGAGAGGGGACACAGGTCACTCTCACCATGGAGGGTTGAGTGAGGAAGGGCATCTGGCGTAAAACCTCTGCCAAATTACTAATGCAGATTAATCTGCTGTGGTGACCTCTTAGGAAGAATGCAAGGGAGCAGCCAATGGTACATTACTTAGAATTAAGAGATCAATAAGGTTTATTTCATCTTAAAGATGGCTTTTGATCTTTTGATCACTTTATTTCTCTGTTTGTAAAAGGTGTCAGATACTTAAATTAAAACTCAAGTCATTTCAAAGTGGGAGTCCACTTATTTAAAAAAAAAAAAAAAAGACAGCTAAAAGCAAGTGGAGTGAGCCGTCTGATTTATTTCGATTGTCACTTTTTGTAAAAATTCTGGAAATGATTTGACATTGAATTTACCATACCGTGATTCACTGACAGAACTGTTAAAATCTTTTAAGAGGAAAAATATTAGGGTTGTCAGGACTGCTTGGAAGCAGTTAAGCAGTCTGGACTTGAATATGAGGCAACTGAATGTCCTGAAAAATATTAAAAAAAAAAATGCATTTTGTCATATGGTGGTATGTGTGCTTTGTCACTTACCCTCCATCTGCTTGCTGCTAATCATTCTGTTTATTACTGTACCTTTGCATCACCCATCCAGTATGGACGAGAGTGGGCTACCACTAGGGAAGCTTAGACTTTAACTCTCCATCTGTCTATCGTGGATAAGTCTGCTTTCAGCCCCCCCCATCCCCTTCCTCAGCACCCATTCTCTGTCTTCTTCTTTCCTTGTGGAATTTAATGCAACCTTTATATTCAAGATGTCTTATGCTACTACAGTGAGCTGACATGGGAGGGAATGCAATTACGAAACCCATTGTGAGCATGTCTGCATGTGTAGCATCATAAAGGGGGCTATAAATATAATATGCACTCACCACTATTGTATTTTTGGCTGTATGACATTTCACTAAATGTAGTCGGTGATTTTAGTGCATGAGGTGTTGGGTATGGTATGAAACAAGACAATTTGACATTTTGGAAAAGCCTCTCTGGGGTTTACATTCATTTTCAAACACAGCAAATATCTAAATGACGTCACTGTAAATACAAGGACAGGGTCAGCCAGAGCGAAATGTGTATCTGTGAATCTGTGAAAAATGAACACTAGAGGGTTACGGTTTTGGTATTCTGACAATATTCTGCTCTGGGTGGCATTACACATGAGTGAATCTCAAATGAAACTACATGTATTTTTCCATCTCACTGCACTTAAAAGTCATATCAGCCAGCTACCTGTGGAAACACTTCAACTAACTACTGTAACTCAGCATTTATTTTTTTCTATGTGTTTCTATCCAGATGCTGTTAATTCACATTGAAATGGATGTATTACTGCTGGAATGAACCTTCTGAAGTAAATCAATCTTAGCCTATATCTGATGAACAAGAAAGATGCTTTTTGACATAATCTGCAGGAACTGTGACATAGAAATAAACTAGGCCTCAGCATATAGACTCAAAATAGATTTAATGGCTGAATTAGCTGTAATAACTTTCTCCATGAACGACTTGAAAAGTCATCCAAGGCGCAAGGACCAAGGGAGTATGGGATATACTGTACATTTTTGGCTGGTAGTCAGAAATTGCCAGTGCCTGACTCACTGCCAAGCCTGCATGCATAATAACTCACAGGCTCACAGGACACAACCAAGCATGCCCACTGCATGCCTGTTGATGAAGTTTTCACTTTGAAAATAGGTCTCCACAAGTTGGCAGAAAGATTTTTTCACAGGAGATGTAATTGAAAGGTTTGCAAATCATTTTACTTTAGTCTGTCACGTCATGTACAAATACAGTATGTCAGTGCCCTGAATGTGGCTTATCCAAATGCAGCTGGAGGGAACACATCCAGCAAGAGCACTACTGACTTCTGCACTGCAGTTTAAAAATATGCAAAAGTTATGTGCAATCTTCAGTCAAATAAAAATCTTGGCTTTGATTAATTTATGCAAAGTTGTGTTGATAAAGACAGTTGTTCCCAAAGTGGGTGACACAACACCCTAGGGTATTTTGAGGATGCAATAAAGTTGCATCAGACTGATCATATCATTGTTTAGTTATTGTATTTTTACCCACATTAAAAAAAGATATAGATAAAAGAAAAAATCACCACATTAAAAATGCAGTCATGCTGCAGTGAATTACGTTTCAGCTCATGGTTGCCAGTTGTCATAGTAACCCACCAGGCTTTCTGGCTTGGAAGTTTTTAAGGAGCTTAGCCGGTGGAAAAATAGTGACGGTCAGAGTAAGTGATGGAAAGATTTAACACAGGAAAAAAAAAATGTCAGCCTGTGATGCAGCCTGATTTAAAGTTTACCAACAAAGCTATGATCAGACTGAACAGCACTTTGCTAATGGCTAAGACATATTCAGGCTAAGAAAGATATCCATCATTGTCTGTGGCACCGCACATTCCCAAAATATTGGATGAAAAAAAACAGTAATTCTTGTGTACATGACAAGAAGCCCAGAGACCACCTGTCACTGATGCATGGTGTGAAGAACTGAATACTCACAATGTTAAAAATCTGAAACATTTTGTTCTGTTCAATATTTTTGTTCTTGCATAACTGAAGTATGACCCAGTATCACTGAAGAAAATAAATATTATATATCTATATTTGCAGATTTAATTGTATTTATTGTTTAATCTGTGTTTTATAGCTTATATTATATCTAAAAGGGAATTTTGTAAAACAGTATATTGCAACAGAATATGGTTAAAATCTGTCAACAGGTCTGTGTTGTCTTTTATATTTTTTCTTTTGGTGTACAGCACTTTGGTCAGCTCTGTTGTTGTTTTTAAAGTGTTTTATAAATAAATTGGCATGGTATGGTAACATATACAATCTATAGACAAAAGTATTGGATTAAGTATTCTTAATCATTGACTTCAGATGTTTAGTTCAGTCTCATTGCTACAGATGTATAAAATCAAGCAACTAGCTGTGCAGTCTGCCTTTACAAACATTTGTGAAAGAATGGGTTGCTATAAAGAGCTCACTGAATTCCAGCGTGGTAATGTAATAGTATACCACCATTGCAACAAGTCAGTTTATGAAATTTCTTCCATCCAATATATTTAACAATCAGCTGTAAGTGGCGTTATTACAAAGTCAAAGTGTCTAGGAACTGAAGCAACTTAGCTACTAAGTGGCAGACCACATACAGTTAAAGAGCAGGCTCGCCAAGTGCTGAGGCACATCATGTGTTAAAGTCAACAACACTCTGCTGACTCAATAACTGTTTCAAACTGTTCCAAGCCTCTTCTGACATTAATATCAGCAAAATTAAAAAAAAAAAAAATGCACTATGAACTTCATGGCATGGATTTTCATAACAAGCTAGCCTTCACCAAGCACAACACCAAGTTTTGGATGGCATGGTGTAAAGCACACTGCCACTGGAATCTGAAGCAGTGGAAATGTGTTCTGTGATGGGATGAATCACACTGCTCTATCTGGCAGCTGGATGAATAATTCTGAGTTTGGTTAATTTCAGGTGAACGTTACTTGCAAGTTTGGTGGAGGAGGGATAACACTATTGAGTCGTTTTTCTGGGGTTGGCCTGGGCATCTTAGAGAAATCCAATAGTTTCAGCTTACCAAGACATTTTGGACAATTCTATGCTTCCAAACTTTGTGGAAACAGTTTATGGAAGGCCATTTTCTGCTCCAGCATAACTGTGTCTTAGTGCACAAAGCAAGGTCCATAAATGCATTGGTTGGATGAGAACATGACTGGCCTGCAGAGAGCCCTGACCTCAACCCCACTGAACAGTGAGATGAACTAAAACCGAAATTGTGAACCAGACCCTCTCGTTCAACATGAGTTTGTGACCTCACAAATGCTCTTCCGTATGAATAGGCAAAAATTCCCATAGAAACACTGAAATATTGTAGAAAGCATTCTCAGAAGAGTGGAAGCTGTTGTAGCTGCAAAGGGGCGACCAACTCCATATTAATGCCTATGGATTTAGAATGGGAGGTCATAAAAGCACCTGTAGGTGTGATGTGTAGGCGCCGGTGGCCAAATAATTTGTCCATATTGTGTAGTCCTATATATAGCTGTATCAGAAGTTTGTTGTCTTATGTGCTATGATCAAAAATTTCCTTTAAAAAACATTTGGGAACATGTGCTCTAGGACAGTAACATAGGAGTTTTGTTACATTTACTGGGATGTGTACCACATCTGTTCTTAACGCATTTGCATTCTGCTACAATTAAAGGAGCTGCCCCCATTTATATTCAGTGTTGGGAAAACTATCATTCTGAGCGCAGTCTTTAAACATGAACTAGCGTAGGCTCTCAGGCCTTTGCCTGACTGTAAAAATAAAAGGCAGTTCTGACAGGCATAACGCGTGTTTCTATTCTACAAATGTTCCTTCAGACACCCACATTTTCCCTGGGTAGTGGCACTCGGTATTCACAGCAGCAGGAAGCCTGTCGGTGGTATTTACACACATAACTGGGGTGAAAAGAAATAGATTTAACAATGAGGTGCTGCACTTCGTAGCAGCTGGTATCAAGATGCCATCAGAATCCAGAAATCGCAGCTCTTTGTGATGGTCCCTGGTGAGATATCAAGTAGGCCCCAATAGAGGATGAATAGTCAGTTAATTCACTGAAGTAGTATAAATTTACCTGTGCATCTGAAGCTGTGTAAAACTTGCCAGTGCTGTAGCAAATGTGCGAAGCTCATAACTGTATCCCAAACATGTTTATAAGTCATAAAGATTTTCATTTGCTTTTCTCATAAGATGACTATTTTTATGACAGCCTTCAATTTTACAGTCAGATTAGAATCTCCGCAAATCGATTCATTCATCTGTCTATATTGTTATTAAGGAAAGCTTTTATGTCTCCTCTAATTCAGCTATACTGCAGCGATCCATTTTAACACCACAGAACTTCCTATTGGCCCTATTGATCACCTCCACTCCCAAGTGATTCGTTCCAAATCATCAGATTGATTGTGTCATGGCTGTTTTAGTGAGACAGCACAGAATTAACATGGCAGGCTAATTAAGTTGTACAAATCTACTTTTCTACTTTAATGGGCTGATAACTGATATCAGACAAAGATGAGTGAGATTTGCTTCCTTTAGAGCATTATATAAGAGTGCATTGATAAAAAAGTTGATGACATTGTAAAGAAGGTATGAAAAATATACAATCTTCTCTGTTGCTATGAATATTTAATAATAGTTAACTCCCATCCACTGCCACAGTTAAGCATTTATGAGTAGTACATAAATAAATGATAAACAGTTTCTAAAACACTATAATATCAGCAGATTCAAGTGTTCAAGATGTGTTCATTAACAGCTATACCCCCTAGGAAGCATGCATAACTGCTATATAAACAGCGGTGGTAGCAGTTATTATACACTTGGTAAAACTCACCATTTACAAACATATACATATCATTCACAAATAAAAATTTAAAATCTCCAGATTGTGTGTGGTGTACGAATGTTTAGGGTAACAAAAAATCATACCACTGCAACTCGTGACTTTAATTGCTTATATATAAACTAGCAAGCTATTAAGATAAAGTATGACAATCTGATATCACCCTTTTGATGTAGTTTCTAAAATATCATAATTATTATTCCTGCAGCTATATCATTGCAACTGTTGGTAGGAATGTCATAGTTTTGTGATTAAAAAAGATGGTACATTGCAGAAGTTAGCCTTCAGGGCTTTCTGCTCACAAGACTCTCTAACAAGTTGTATAAACATTGTGAAAAGTTCAATTTAAACCCTTGTCCTTAAAATTATCCACAGTTTCGTTGCCTAAACATAACTGAACTGTGACTGAAAACATGAAATATTATTAATTATAAAAACTGAAAATATTAACTAAGCAAGTAAATAAAGAAAAAAGAGAAAAAAGGCACAATTTTAGTCTCACATGGGACATGAATTCTTCAGGATGAATGTGATGTGTATGACCCACTCATTCAGCACAGTTCTCTCCTTTTGTGGACTTTGATGGCAAAGATTTGACAGATAGGGAGGAATACCAGGAGTAATTTGTGACAGAAGGGTTGCAAGGGTACCAACAAGGGTATCTCAGTTCCAGCAAGAGTGAAAGGCAAGGTTTACAAGACAGTAGTGAAATGGAGCTGGTGTTGCTGACAAACAGCAAAATAAAGGAGGCAGAACTAGAAACGATGCTAAGAGTTGCAAGATTCAGAAGTACAAGGACATACGAGATTAGAAATTAGTATATCAAAGGGGTCGTTCACTTTGGAGAGTTCAGGGACAAGGTAAGAGAGGCTAGATTAATTTATTTTAGGCCTGTAAGTAGGAGAGATGCTGGGTATATTGGGACAAGGATGTTGAAAACAGAGGTGCTTGGAAAGATGAAAAGAGGAAGGCCAAAGAGGGGTTTATGGATGTGGTAAGAGAGGACATGCCGGTGACTGGGTTAAAAGATGAATGTAAAGATCAGTAACAACAACATAGCTTAATTACAGTGCTATTGGTCCTAGAGTAACATTCATTATGACATCATAGGAACAACAACAATGGTATATTTGAGGTGTGATCAAAAGAGGGAGAATAGAGAAATAAAAATCAAAAATCTTAAAAGATTAACATTTGTCCATTCTCACGCTCAAGTTCCTCTTCATGTGGATGTCCAAACAGGACTGGGAAATTTTGCAGAAAGCAAACATCAATATTTCTTTCAGATTGACAAATTTTGTGTGAATGATCATTGCTGGTGATAATGGAGATGGGTCTTTGGCTACAACTGAGGGGCTTTTAGCAGTTTTCAGTTGAAAAGTCAGTCTCCAAGTCAGTATGCGGTGCATCAGGTGGGAAGAATGACCAGGAGCAAGATTTGGCTTCTTCAACTTTGGTGCTTCCCAAAAATGAAAATCATGCTGATGAATCACCATTTTGATACACTCATCGACAGGACTTCTGATGAGAGAACTTAAAATAGCATCTGTAGCCAAACTTAAATCGAGTAAGACTTTTGTTTTTTTATGGACCACTTCTCAGGACTTTTTAGTCACATCTTGTATTGACAAACATGTTTTCGAGTTAGAAATAATTATGGTCAGCTATGAGAAAACTGTCTTTTGCGACTCTCAATGCTTTGATACATACTGTACATCATCATAAAGATGCACATACTGTATTTTCAGAGTTGGCACAAGATGGCTTGATCCACATCTTTGTCCTCTGAATGTTCTCCCTCAGACACCTCAGAACATTACAGAAAATAATGAGTTTATGGTCTCATCTGGAGGGATGCACTTAGGTGTTTAACTTGTTGAAAAAAGGATAAACATGGTTCTGGTCTTGTTTGTCATCTGCTGTATTGCCTTATGCCAAATTTTAATCAGGTAATGTTGATTTTTATGGATCTGTTCTACAAGCTTTTTCATCTCAAAATACTAAAATAATACTAATAATACTAAAATTCCAGAATATCAGAATGCTGTGCCATTATTCAATAGCTTGTAGAAGCAGCTTTAGCAGCAGTTTTTTTTTTTTGTATGACTTTATCAGTCCCTTGCATATCGTGGAAGAATTGCAGCTCACTCATCTATACAACCTTGCTTCAGTTCAGTAAACTTTGTGGGAATGTGTTCATGCACAGCACTCTTAAGAACCTACGACAGCAATTCAATCAATTTGAGGTCTGGATTTGATTTTCTTTTTGAGCCATTGTGTTGTAGATTTGCTGGTGTGCTTGGGATCATTGCCCTGTTGCATGACCTAATCTCTGCCAAGCTTTGGCTGTTAGACAAATATTTGACTCTAGAATATATTGGTATACACAGGAGTTCCTGGTTGACTCAATGACTGCAAGGTGTTGAGGTTCTGTGGCTCAAAAAAAGCCTAAATCATTACCTCTCCACAATTTGTTTGACAACTGGTATGAGATGTTTGTGCTGATATGCTGTGTTTGGTTTTGCCAAATGTAACACTGTGCATTATGGCCAAACAACTCTATTTCAGTCTCATTTGTCCAAAGTGCATTGTTCCAGAAGTCTTGTGATTTTTGTTCAGATGAAAATTTGCAAATTTAAGCTGTGCACCCATAATGTTTTTAGCTAAAAGAAGCATTTTACTGGCAACCCTTCCAAACAAGCCATACTTAATTTGCTGGGACATCAACGGCTGCGAAGATTGTGGCATTGTGTTAGCACACACACCTGAATGGTCCAGACCAGCAAACTCCCTAAACGTGTGCTTTTGTAGAGGTGATCGCACTGGCTGATGATCAATTAATCTAGTGTATTTGATTATCAGCACCTGGCTGGTAGTGACCTTCTTAATTCTTATGGAATCAGTAAGGGAGTACTTAGTTTTTCACAGGACTCTATGATAAGAGAAAGACCTTGAAAGAGAAAACAAGTTTCATGAAACACTGAGAAACTTTTTAGATGTGCTCATGGAGGTGGTAACCCACTTGCACTTCGGGGCTGTGCTAATCACAAATACCATGACCTAAGCAAGCGCAATCAAGTCACAAACATAAACCCCCTCAACTGCATAGTAAATGTGATTTTCAGTTTAGTATGCAGTGCTACTTGTCTCAGTGTCTGAGAATGTAATTATCTCTCTGTAAAGAGGTAAAGTGAAGCCCATGTTAGCCTCAGTGTCCTTGGATGTACTGGGCCAGAAACATAAATCTTCAGAACAGATCTCATTCTGGGTGCATTCATTACATTACACATTGCACTCGACAGACAGTAAATTACACTATTATCTCCACTTAAAACTGCAGGTAGTGACAGACAGGAAATACTCATTCAAAAGTAAACTTTTGCTTTTGGTTTGAAATTTAACAGACCTCAGATCAGCTCTAAATTGCACAGTAGTCCATTTGAGAGCCCATTTGTAATCAGTGTTTGTACCTGTTTGAGTGTAAAAACAGATTCAGATAATTGGGTGTTTCATGAGAAAGATACCAATACAGTGTAATTATTTTCTTTATCTACAGCAGATCCTGTGCCTGATTCTGTGAGAGTGCTTCATTGTGAATCTGAGCTCTTTCTGAAACCACAGCAGAGCCATGGGCAGTTGCAGAAACCAGTGAAATATGGGTAAAGTAGTGTGTGTGAATGAAATACAAATGACACACCATTCAGCAGGACAGAGTTTGCCATAGATATACACCCAAATGAAAAAGAGCCATAATCACTTTAGTCTGAGTTGTGAGCAAACAAATTAATTATTTATGAACAATGAATATTGCATATTGCTCTCAAAATTGTTGTTGCCTCTCCTTCATAAGGAAGCAGATTCGATTTACACGGATGAATTTTTACTTCCATGGAAGCAGAATTCTAATCACTTTTGTACGTCGGAACATGGAGTAGAAAAGCCAGCAAACAAGCAGATGATATTTGCTGCAGAGAATGATAAAAATGTATAATGTATAATTTTAAAAAATACATATGTGAAATTATTTGCATTTCATTTTCTTGAAATCCAACATAAACACGTTTCTCACACAGGACACTGCAAAACTCATTGAAAGGCTCAGTTATGTTTCTATCACGGCCAATAAACAATGTTTTTCTGGCTGCATCACATCATGTTGTGTCCCTTATTTTCACCCAACATTGCCTTCTGATGTGCCCACTTTAAAAAGTAATTGAGTGGTCAAACAAAGCTTGAAACGGCCTCTGCGTAACCATTGGCTGTTCTGTTTTGCAGTATGGTTCAGATGTAGGGTAATAATGATTCTGCCATCTGCTCACCTAGTTGTCCTTTAAAATTGCTTCTTTTGCTAATGGCTTAAAACAAAATCATGAATTCAGGGTGCACACTGCTGGTGCGAATTTGCTCTGACTTCAGAAGTGACACCTCCTGATGATTTTCAAAATATTATTAGCCTTACGTTGTAGGAGCTGTTTTAACAGGTTTTAAAACACTGAAGGAGTTAGAAGCATTTAGCATTTGCCTTTGACTTTCAAATGCAAATTACATTACTGCATCAATACAGGCATAAATTAGCCTATAATATTTATGCAGGCAATCATTATTCTCTTACCTTCTGGACTCATTTTTCCTGCAACTTGCTACTGCAGTAAGGATTGTTTTTCAGTTTTTCTGTCTGTTCAGGGTCATGGGCGGAAGCTTACCTCAGTGTATCTGGACTGTGGGAGGACACACAAATATACAGTGGTTAGAATTGTCGCCTCACAACAAAAAGGTGCTGGGTTTGAATCCACTGGCCAGCTGGAACCTTTCTGTGTGGAGTTTGTTCTCTCCAAGCGCTCAGGCTTTCTCCCAGAAACATGCATGTTATGCTTTGACTGACAACCTGGCTAGGGTATACCTTACCTTTTGCCCTATGACAGCTGAGACTGGACATGAATTGGTTGAGAAAATGGATGGATGGACTTAAATTACTCATTAGAGCTTGATAAATGAAATATTCAAGTTGAAAATCTTTACTGGCACAACTTGCATAATTTGTTGAGAGCAAAACGACAAAACCATGGTCCGTTGAAACTAAAAACATCAACCTTTTAAGAGCTGGACTGAAAATCACGTACAAGTTACAATTGTTCCCTTAATTTAATATATATAAATCTAATAAAAAGTATTCCCTTAATTTTTTTACAACTTTTTTTCTAACTGCAAACACATTTAAGAGTTATATAGATGATTTATGAGTAAACCAGCCACAGGGCCCACAAGCCAGTGTAGTCCTAGTGCCGGGCCCAAGCCCGGGTAAATGGTGAGGGTTGCGTCAGGAAGGGCATCTGGCGTAAAAACTGTGCCAAATCAAATATGTGGATTCATAACACGACTACCATACCGGATCGGTCGCGGCCCGGGTTAACAACGACCGCCTCCGGTGCCGTTAGCCAACAGGGTGCCGGTGGAAACTATGCTACTGTTGGCCGAAGACCAAGGAGGGGGAGAGGGGGAAAGCGTGTCAGGAGGCAGAGAGAGAGAAGGAAAGGTAGGAGGGTGGAGGTGAGAGTAGGGACTTTAAATGTAGGGACTATGACTGGTAAAGGGACAGAGCTGGTTGATATGATGGAGAGAAGGAAGGTAGATATATTGTGTGTGCAAGAAACCAGGTGGAGGAGAAGCA
>VUQH01057406.1:0-13154 GCA_015106775.1 Etroplus canarensis
ATCCGCATATTTGATTTGGCACAGTTTTTATGCCGGATGCCCTTCCTGACGCAACCCTCACCATTTACCCGGGCTTGGGACCGGCACTAGGACTACACTGGTTTGTGGCCCCCTGTGGCTGCAATATTCACATAATGAACAATAAAATAGGCTGTGGCACTTTTCCTTTGCGCACACTTGTTGATATATAATTTTACATTTTTTTTACTCCTCAAAAATTTAGGTTAGAGAATTAATACCAGTCTTCTTACACGGACTCATTGAACTCTGATGCTATTGAACCTGTTGTTCTGAAGTGCAACTCCAACAAATTTGATGCACCACAATGTTAACCTATTATAATTACAGTAGTATTATTAGGCAACTACTGGATTTTAGCCATTTTAAGACAAAGTGTGCAACATAGGCTAGCATTTATGCTTACTGATGAGTAATTTGACTATTAACTACACACAATAAAGTGATAGGACAGCGTGTATTTTTTTTTAGCCAGTGTGTAAACCACACTGGCTTACACCTATTTTCAGTCACGTTTGGCAATGAAAAACTCTGACAACAAACAAGAGGTATAAGGAAATAAAAAACAGGAGTAAGAGAAACTGAACAGTGAACTCACCTCACTCAGTTGTGCTATGTAAAGCTGTGCACTAAACCCGTAAATATTTTGAACATACACATAGGCACATAGGAAGTGCCTGGTCATGTCACCACTGACTAGAAAATTCTGCTTGTGGGCTTACAGGTGGTTTGAAGTTTATTTGGACTGAGAACAAGGAAAAAAATGCCACTTTTTCTTCAGTAATGTTTTCATGCTAGGCTTAAAGATCAGCGTGAATAGTGAACTGATTGGAAAGTTTATCATTTTGCAGATAAAGGTATCAAAATCAGAATAAGAATACTTCATTGATCCCAGGGGGGAAATTGCATTAGAGACTGATTTCAAGCAGCTTGGGCTGTATAACAAATGTTTTTTGAAGGAAACTGCTACACGTGGTATAGTGTAAGCAAGCTTTGAGACAGTAATAATTACAATGAACACCACTGCACCATTGAACAGTATAGTCTTGTAGATTAAACAAAGCACTAAATCATAGAATTTGCATCAAGATTTTTTTGTAATAAAATTAATCAAGCTACTTGAACCATTGAAGCCTTAAACTACATAATAAAAAAAATTATAGGAGCTTTGGGATGGGATAATGAAGAGTTCCCATGTCTGTCAATCACGTGAAACTGGAACCAATTGACAGTTAGCTTATCTTAGCCTCAATGCTGCAGGGAAACAGCCTTTGTAGTCTGACCCTCATCAAAGGTAAAATAAAATCCACCTACCAGGACCTCAAATTATATCTTTTTAGTTTGTGAACACATGGTTCTCTGATTCCCAGTCTTTATGCTAAAATAGGCTAATATCTTACCTACTTTATAGCAGTTTGGCATGGCAGTGATATTGATGTGTTCATCTTGCCCTCAGGAAAGAGCAAAGAGAGTTTACAGTTCTCGGAATTTTTTATTTTAATCTTAACAAGACAACCAAGAAAAATAGATTTTTTAAAAAGTCAGATTTTTGCAGAATCAGGGCATGTGAATGGTTGAATACATTTAATATGAATATCTTTTGTGGTTTTGTTCAGTGTATCATTTTAACCTTTTAGACAATTACATTTTAAAGTCTTTTTTAGTCTTTTTAGTCCATTTTTATGATTTCAAATGAGCCATTGCTTTTACTGTGAAGACACATCTATGAGAAAATTAGGTTTTAGAGAAGAAATATTTGACACTTCTGTTGCATGCAGTGGCAATGTGCCATTATTAGTTATGAGTACATTAGAGTGACTGGGGGACAGGTATTACATTTTCCATTTTGACTCATTTCAAATTTACAGTCTGATAATGCATTGTTCCATTCTTTATATGATTACATCCCTCATAACACAGTGAGTTTCCCAAAGCTTTTCTCCAAGTAATAACAAAAGCAAGAGACCATATGAAAATGCCACAATAACAAAGGATGTGGGAACAAAATACCTGGCAGCACAGAAGAGGTTCATCAAAAAAGAGAGATGGAAAAGAAGTTGGCTGTCTGTCACCTGGCAAAAAGAGACTGCGATTTAATAACTCTGAACAAAGCCATTCCCTCCAGCAAGTCAAACCTTTAATTACAAAACATGATGTGAGACCAAGGCCACCCCATATTGCCTTGGTAACCTTGATACAAATCATATAAAGCAAATGAAGCATTTAAAAGGGGATGGAGAGAAGCAATAGCTTTGTAGTGCAACTCGCAGACAGAGGAACCCAGAGAGAGGCGGAGGAGACGAGTGAAGCTAGGAGAGGGACGGTGTAGCGGGCGTATGAAAATTGATGGAGTCCGAGGAAGGAATTGATAGTTAGAGGACAGGAAGCAGGCTGTAAGGCAATTATCACTATCTCTGCCATTTGATTTAGGACCGTCTGAGTGTGTAATACTGTGAATTAATCACATCCAAGGTAGATATATCAAGAGCCCATTTCTGCCTTAAATTCCAATGATTCTTTTCCATTACTAGAAAATGTACTTTAGAGATCTTCTAATTAGCACATGATATGAATTTCCACTCATGTAGGGCATAAATGTTATGTATGCATATATGTAGGCGACAGAAGGGAGACAGAAGGACAAGCTTGATGAGATATTCACCTCATATGAATACAGGGTGTATAACGCAGCTTAATCATCATAAAGGCAAGATGCAATGTAAACCCACTCAAACTTCTGTGGGAAAAATAGGAATATAGACATATGCAAAGAAATACAAGTGTTAACACACAAGAGACTCCATCCACACATGCAGAACATGCATATGTATATATACAAACCATATGTGCCACCCACATGCAATCTTAGTAAGATGCTGCTCCGACTATTGCTCCCAGATTAACATTATATTTAATCGTGTAATATCATTCATAGTCTATTAAGCAGATGTTTGCAGCAATAATTAAGTTTTATGAACATTCACAGAAGATTTAATTCAACAAAAAGAAACAACATACATAATGTTGTTTAGTAATCCTGACTGCACATAGCCTGTAATGAGTTTTGTGATTCATTACTACAGCAGGGCATGGCTATCAACACAAATAATTTAAAAAAAAGAAAACAAAAACTGACCCGCAATTTCCCTATAAAGTGCAGTTATACATCATTAATATGGGAATATTTCAGACGATATACAGATCGTTTGTGCCCCCTAATGGAAAGATGCATTCTTGTAAGTGTTGTGTGATAAAAAATAACATAAATCTCTGAAGGGTTTTTGAGCTTTTAAGTGGAAAAGAAGAAATTAAGGAAATGTTTTCCCAGCAAGATACTACTGAGAGATCTTTGCCCAAAATTAAAGTTATTGTGTCCTTAATTTTTGATTTACTTACCAGACAGATTTTTTGAAAAAACCTTCTGCTTTATATTTTTGCCATTTTTACTATAGTGGGTATTTATTAGCATATAAGCCACTCCGCAGTCTTATAATGGCTTTTCTTCTTCCTACTAACAGTTGTTTATCAGCTAACTGATTCTTCATGGATTCATGGTCATTACTAAAAAGCTGAACTTATTAGCCATTTTAAGCTTTTGTCTTTTTGGTTTTCAACGCCAGAAGCTTTTACTATTATAACTTCACATGGTTCTTGAGGTTATTGTGCTAGAAACTATTCTAATGACAGCAAACCAACTCTGAAATCATGATATATACAGCCTTTGCTTTTACATGATATATGATACCTTTTTACTTCAGAATACCTCTTCAGAGCTGCTTTTACCTAACATGAGTCTTTCAGTAAGCTGTAATTTTGCCTTTGCTGTTAACTGGGCCTCACAAAACAACAAGGCTGCCCTCTGCTGGTGATAGAACAATAACTACTAATAAACAATAACTGAAGCGTATAAATGAGAATTGACTCCATTCCTAAGTATGTCTTTACTGCAAGCTGTTTGTGTTTACTGCCTCAAAATCTGTAGCTCAGGTCCATTGCTCTAAGAACAAAACTGAATACCTGCTGTGCATTTAATCAAGCACGTAATATTCTGATGAGGAAAACGGTATGCTTTCAAAATAATTACAGGTATGTATATTATTTACAGCATTTACAGTCATAAACCAGGCTTGTATTGTGACTTGTTTTGTGTGTCAGGATATAAAGGTAAATAAGATTTGCTGTGGAACTTACACTATATGTACAAAAGTGTTTGGCCACCTGCACATTAGGAACTTTTATGACATCCCGTTCTAAATCCATAGGCATTAAGATGGAACTGGTCCCCCCCTTTGCAACTATAACAGTTTTTGATATTCTGGGAAGGCTTTCTACAAGATTTTGGAATGTGTCTGTGAGAATTTTTGTCCATTCATCCTGAAGAGCATTTGTGAGTTCAGGCACTGATGTTGGAAGAGAGGTCCTGGCTCACAATCTCTATTCTAGTTATTTAAAACGGTGTTTGATGGAATTGGGGTAAGGGTTCTGTGTGAGCCACATAAAACTCATCCAATCATGATTTTATGGACCTTGATTTTTGCACTGGGGCACAGTCATGGTAGAATAGAAAAAGGCCTTCACCAAACTGGTCCCACAAGGTTGGAAGGAGAGACTTGTCCCAGCTTGAAAAAAAACAACCCCATAGCATTAGCTCTCCACCAGAAAACTTTACAGTAAGCACAAAGCAGTCAGGCAGGTAATGTTCTCCTGCCATTCACCAAACTCAGACTTGTCCATCACTGCCAAATAGAGGAGCCGATTTCCACTTCCAGTAGCAGTGCACTTTACACAACGCTTGGCATTGTGCTTGGTGGTGTTAGACTTGTGTGCAGATGCTCGGCAATGGAAATCCATGCCATGAAGCTCCTAATGCACACTTTGTTTGCTGATGTTAATGCCAGAGGAGGTTTGGAACTCTGCAGGTATAGAGTCAGCAAGGCATTGGTGACAATTACACACTATACACCTCCGCATTCAGCAACCCTCCTCTGTAAATTTACATGGTCTGCCAATTTGTGACTAAGTTGCCATGATTCCTAAATGCTTCCACTTAGCAATAATACCACTTACACTGGATTGTGAACTATCTAGGAGGGAATAAATTTTACAAACTGACTTGTTGCAGCTATGCCATCCTACGTCAGTGAGCTCTTTAAAATGACCCATGTAGCAATGTAACAGAATGAAATACACCTAAATTCAGTGATTAAGAGGCATGGCCCAATACATTTCTCTATACAGTGTACTTGGCAATGGTCTTCCTAAACCTTAACAGGATTTTAATTCATTTTCATTTACTCAGTATTTCCTAATTAAAAAATGTGACATATAATTACTGTTAAGTTCCAGTAACTGAAAATATGAATTCAATTTGTGATCTGCAGAAACATGTAGAGAGATCTTAATAAGTCTAAGCATGAAAAGAAAGACACTAATCCTAGCACAATACTTGTTGTTTTCAAACAATGTAAAAGTGAAATAATGGAAATTTCAGACTTTGGGTAACATTACAGAAAATAATCTAATAACCTCTGGAGGATTTCATGAGTGAGTGAGTGAGTGATGTCTGAACCTTATAAATAGTTACATTTGATAGTTTGATGCTAAATTAGAAATAGGGGGTTATTTCAAACACAATCATACTAATCATTTACCTTCCTTCGGCTGCTCCCTTGTATTGTCCCTAAGGTGTCGCCACAGTGGATTAATCCACATCAGTAATTTAGCAGAGGTTTTAAGCTAGATGCCTTTCCCGATGCAACCTAGTGAAAAGGGTTCTTACGTCCCCACCCGTAAACAAACCAGGGACCTTTCACTTGTAAGGCAAATGTGTAAATCGCTACACTACAGGGACACTTTCATAAAGATCCTTTACAAAGTAAAATATTTAACAGCTATTCAGGTAAGTTGAGTTGTAAATGGGAATCAAATTGTGGTGTTTCTTTGTTCCCATATAATTCATAAACTGTACAAACAACAAAGGAGAATTTCTGAAGTTACTGTAAGACTTTTATTTTCTTAATTACAACAGAATATTAGTACAGTCAGTTACACATATTTTTAGAGGCAGAAGACATTCTCGTCCCTCTCACCCTGTTTTTTCTGAAAGGGATAAAGGGAAACCTTAGATGGTATCAGAGGCTACATTTGTACACACACGCACACCTACACACACGCACATACACGCTTATGTGGAGAGCTGGCCTTATTCCAGTTAAGATCTCAGGTTTAATCAGAACGCAGCTTTGATAGTCTGTGACAGAGTATCGTTGTTGCAACAAATAATCTATTGAGCAAAAAATACTTGTTACTGCTGAGTTGTCTCCAATATAGGGGAGAAACCTAATATCCAAAGTAGTCATTTTGGTCCCTTTGATGGTCAAGAGATTACCCATATATTACAGGTAGGGCTGGTGAGAGGTTTTAAAGACATCATTTGCCAACTGGAAAACATTAGCCTATAATGCTTATAGTAAAGCATAAGGCTGTAGACTGTGTGCAAAATCCGTCCTGTGCATGAAAGCTTCACAGAGTTTCTCGCAACTGAAATACAGGCTTATAGTTATTCTGAATTATTAAATTTTTGTGGAGAAAACCAAAACACAGCTACTACACACATACACACACACACACACACACACACACACACACACACACACGTTGATTCAGACAGTGCATGATGAGACCAGTTAGAATATATTCAGGGGAATTATGGTTAAATCTCCAGTATCATGTCTGTAGTGCTGTCTTGCGTTCTGTCTTTGCATTCATCTTTCAATAAAGCCATCCCTGAAGCAACAACAGATTCATTGGCACATTAAGCACCTCCATGAACAAGGAATGCAGTCATTAATATAGATCATTCCTGGCATTTGAGATTTTGTGAGATAAAAATCCAAGCAGCGTTGTCACAGAAGCCATATTTGTGTGATATTTTTATAAGAATTGCCATTAACCAAAGAGAGAAACCAAAGGACTCTTCAGAATACAGCAGTGTGAAATTATTATATTTATACCCATTACAGTCTGATGGGCAGGAGGACAAAAAGCACACTCTGAAAGGATGCAGAAAAATAATAATGTGTTGGATTCCGCCAGAACAATAGTTCTGAACGCTATTAAGTAGGGAGAAAATGGGATGCAAACAAATTTCAAGAGAAATATAGCTATTTACAGGGTAAGAAGGAAGTGCAAGGCTGAGCTTTCATAGACATTCACACACTTATTATCCATAGTATATACCAAAAGACATGCGTAGAGGCACATACATATTCATTGTACAAAAACTAAACATACTAAAAGCAGGTCAGACACAGCTTTTTGCAACTCAAATCTGTTCAACCAACAATGAAAAGCACTGACATCATGGGATGTGAAAAGGCAAAAGCTGAAGTTCCAGCCCTTTTAATAAAAAAAGACTAACATTGTCACAACAACAAAGAGACATCAGTAATCTTCCATCTATCTCTTAACCTGCAATGTTAAGTGCCAGCCTCGTTTTCAACAGAATGTTATCAACCCAAAGAAAAATGTCTGCTTTTCATAAGGAGATAAAATATTTGGTTTTCAAATTAGGTTCTCAACCTTCCTCGATGGTGTTCAAACATTTGCATGGCGCAGTGTTAGTGCCTTGGGAGATGAAAAAATAATCCCTGCTAAAAATGGTGGCAAACCCTAAAGGAACAAAAAAATACACTGTACGTCAAAAAGGTACATCAAGAAAAGCACCAGTTTAAAACTTAATAGGAGTTAGCACAAATGACTATAAATTGTCAAAAAAATACTTGCTTGATTTGAAATGCTACAATTTGATTAAAACAGTCAGATTTTTCCAAATACAATTAAGAAGGCATTTAAAGGAAAAAAGCCTCTAAATTTCTCTGCTAATCAATGCACAAGGACTGTTTTTCTGTCATGAAGTAACACATTCCTTCAGACCATCTTAAACAAACTCATAAAAAACGAGAAGTAAAGTTGTAAGGACTTGTTGCAGGGTCTGAGAACTACCTGCATTGCTACAGATTAGTTGCAAGATCCCCTTTTTCCTCTTTGTAAGCCACAACAACACACCCTCAGTCACTATTTAGTTCACTGTAGTTTGGCAGATCACAGAGAAGAAATAATTAGAAGTCACTATCACAAGCTGATAACTTTCATTGACAAAAACATTTAAATTAGTTTAAGACAGTCACCATAGAGTAAAATAAATTAGACTTTTCTTTTAATCATCTAAATTCTCACTCCTCCTTCTCGTGGAGTGAGGCACGTACACGCTTGCGCACATAAAACGCAGTAAGAGCACTGCAGCAGGCAGTGAAGATGAAGAGCGCAACGGCATCGTGTGCGAGATCCCCGTGAAGAGGCTCGTAGAAGGAGCGGCGCTCTGTGAAGTCTGTTCGCAGTGCTTCAATCTGCATCAGGGTGCACACCACCACAAACACATGAAAGATCTGGTGGCCCTGCCCGATGAAGTCACACTTCCCAGGGAACCAACTCTCTGGATGAGGACAGCAAAAGAAATAGGCCCCGATTAAGAAAAAGAGCACATGGTAGAAGTGGTACGCCACAATCGGGTCAGAGCAGCCCTCCTGGTAGCAGCTGTAAATGCGATGAACCACAGGGCTTATATCTAAACAGTAAGCCAAGGCTGAGGGCACCACTTGAAAGAGCTTGAGGACTAACTTGGGCAGCTCAGGACTGGCATATTTGCCATAGCAGCAGCCGAAACAAGTAAGCCAAGCTAGGAATGCTGCAGCGGGTAAAAAGAACCCTTGCACACTAGTGTGCAACTCTTTCTCTATGGCGTAGTAGTAGTGTGCCAGAGCACTCCCATACTGGTAGACAGCAACCCCTACATAGTCGAGGAAGTAGAAGGTGTAGTAGGAGAGCTCTGACTTGGCAGAGAGGAGATGAGCGAGAGCACTGAAAGAGAGGTAGGTGAAAGCTGCCAGGAGCACGATGAAGAGGGGCTGAGCATGAGGGTCTCGCAAAAAATCCACCGTCTCTGAGATCTCCTGCCACTTCACCAAGATGATGAGCGCAGCCAGCAGATGGGTCCACACATTAATGGTCTCGTTGTGCCTTTGGAAGAGGGTGAGAAAGTAGTAACGCCAGCTTTGGTCTGGCTGTCTGTACCCTGTGTGGATGTGACGCTCGCGAAACACCCAGGGAACATCAGACAGCTTTACAGTGCAAGGCAGAGTTGGAAAGGCCGACTCTAGAAGCTGAGGGATCTGTCGCAGCTGCTGCACGTTGATGAACAGGCGACCGATCTGTTCCATCACCACCGTTGCCATGGCGAACTGGAAACCACAGAGAAGAGTTAGTCAATATCTGGCTCTGAGCCACATGTGTGTCCAAGGACTATCCACATGTATGAACATATATACTGTTTGTGTGTTCCTGCAGCACCACTGCTATCAAAGAGTGAAGTAGTGCAGCAGTTATTTGGTTTTTGAACAGAATAATATTCAAAAACAATTCAGAAAATTATTTTGAAAAAACTGACATCATATTTTTATTTTTCAGTGGTTTCATTACTTAAAATAATCAGCAGATTGATTGATTAGACAACAACTGTCAGATGCAACTATAAATTTGAGCAAATGACAAGGCCTGGCAAAATGAATCATGAGTAATCTCAACTAATGTTTTATAAATTAATTGATTGAGGTAACTTTTTCTGGCCACCAGGGGGCAGTGAAACTATTTGACAAACATACCTTGAATTTATATAAACTTTTTTTTTTATGTAAAACAGAGTAAGTATTGGCAGCTAATTCCTTCACTACTGTTAGCTGCTCTGTTAGCAGGGTGCAGAGGGTTTATCTTAAAAATGTTTGCTAAAAATACTGCTGCATGCTGTGGCTGAAACTGATGTTGATAGTCATCTAGATATGAACAGCAATGATCTATGAAATAGCACAGTAAAAGGCTCCAATAGAGATCAACTGTAATGCTCATGATGTGTTCAGAGGAACTCCGTTCACATTCCTCACAGACTTTTTGATTTATTACTTACAAAAAATATGGATGGGTGAAATGTTAATTGATTCCATTTGAAGACATGAATTATCCACAATTTAATAAGACTGTTTCTGTGTGCAGAAAGTGTCCTCAAATCTTCATGCTACACTAAACATGATGCATGGCTTTGAAGGGTGGATGCACACCACGGGACCCCAGGTGCAATAAACACCAGACCTTGGCCTGCCTTCATATTCATAAATTCTGCCTGTGAGGCTCTCTCAGTGTTGCTGATCGAAAATGGGAAATTGCTTCCCAAAAAGTGTAGAAATTGACACAGAATGAATGTTTTCTCCCCAGCTGGGTTAAAAGACACATCTGGGGTTTGAAAATGGTTTTTCATATGAAAGACTGGCACAAAGGTGCTGCTGTTAAAATGGAAACTACAACAGTAGTAATAAGCACTTTCTAGCTCAGATGTTAATCTGCCTGTTTTTAAATTAGGCTGATTTTTGGACTACACTGCAGATAAATACAACATTTCCTGAACTATATGTCACTAAATTGTTTTCAGTTTGGTGCAACGATAACCATTTAAATTAGATTTAGTAAACTATGCGGCGAATGTTGATTGGACGCTCACGCGTTCTTACTTGATCGCTTTCTATAGTGGGACCAGGTATATCAGTGAAATCAGTATTTATATCGATTTGATGTGGTCGCTCCAGATCCTGGGGAAGGGACTGGGAAGGCAGAGAGCCGAGGCAGCAGCGTCGCAGAGATCAGGCTGTGTGGGATGAACAAGGGCCGGCGATAAGGAGGAAAGGCGTGGAGTGATGAATGGGCGATTACGTAACATAACCCCATCCGACGTCCACACCCTCTGCTTCCACGGGGGGGTTTGCGATGCTTTGAAATATTCATGGCTGAAGACAAATTCTCGAAAATTACCGAGAGGCGTGTGTGTATGTGTGTGTGTGTGCGCCTCGTGGGTATTACACTCGGGCCTGCGGGGCCTGTTGCAGCGAATTCCCACGAGCAGCTCTGCACCTGATCGGCACCTTTCTGTGTAAATTTGACACCCACCGTCCGAGGCGAATTTGCATGCAGCCTTTTTCTTTCTTTTTTTCTTTTTTTTACCCATCAGCGTCTCGCTTCGATTCCCGGTGGACATCCCAATCTGCTGCTGTGAGGCATTTGGACGAGCCTAAGAAATGCCGCCGCACGCTGTCAGAAAACGACAGGGCTTTGCGTTCGAGGCGCATCTCTTAAGGTATGCTACTGATGCGAGGAATGTTCTAGATAATTCACAGAGCGGGGCTGATAAATAGAACATACCTGTCGGTAGAATCAATCCAAAGTCGTAGATATAGGAGCAGATGAATGAATTAGAGCCGTAAAGAGCATGGATAACATTGTTTGAAGGGGTGAACGGACAGAGGATAAACGTGACAGGAGCGGCGCCTGGCGGCTCTCACGGCGCAGCCGCTGGGAGGGTGGATGCAAGGCACCTCGACGGACGGATCTTCTAGCCAATTAGCAAATGCGACGCTCCTCGTGCAAAATGATTTTCACCAATGACAGTTGCTACCAGGCAAATGAGCCCGCCCACTCTCCACAGAAAATCTTCCACTGTCATTTTTTCATTAGATAAGGGCTTTAAATGGCTAGCGCCGGCCAGCTAATAGTTAACATCAGCTTTATCTTTGTGTTATGACCTGGCCTGAAATAGTTAAAAGTCGTGGACGGTTAGGAATCAAATTCGAAAATTAAGATAAGATAACATAGGACAGTCATTCAGTTATAAGAGTATGTAATATATGTACACAATTAACCCTTTCACCTATAGTGGTCACTACAGTGGACAGCTAGTCAAACGCTGCACTCTGGTAAATGCATTGGGTTTAGCTGCATATAAGCCCACACATAACTTGACTGGGGGTGTCATGATTCGTGCATGAAAGGGTTTTTAAATAAGCAGCAAAAACTATGTCCTCAAAGGTACTATTAAACATATTCACACAACTTAAAATAACTGCAAAAACTTTACTTTAAACATAATTACACCATAGTGTACACATGAAGGGTTGATAACGAATTTAATCAGAATCAAAATACTTTATTAATCCCTGGGTGGGAAATTACTTTTGTTGACACTCCTTTTAGTATACAGAAGAAATCAGGTAAATATACATAAATATGAATAATATACATAAATACAAATACTGGAAATAAATAAAGATAAATTGAAATATATACACTACCAGTCAAAAGTTTGGACATGCTTGGCCATAGTGGAGTTTGGCCAAGCGTGTCCAGACTTTTGACTGGTAGTGTAAGGCTGGAAATATAAGTGGTGTTACATTACCCTTGTATGGGGCACCGGGTCCTGGGGGAATGCTATTTTGTTTAACTGTGTATTTATATGTAGTTGAACTGACAATAAAGCAATCCAATCCAAAAGAAACAGCTTCAGGAACATGTTGAAACTAATTAGGTCAATTGGCAACAGGCCATAATATATAAAACAAGCACCTTAGAGACAGAGTCTCCCAGAAGTAAAGATGGGCAGAGGTTCAGCAAACTGCCAGAAACTGTGCTTACAAATTGTGAGGCAATTTTAGAAACTTGTTCCTCAATGTAAAAATGGAATGTTAAATTTTCCATCATCTCCAGTACATGATATCATCAAAAGAATCAGAGATTCTGGAGATATCTCTGTGTGCAAGGGACACAGCCAAAAACCAATACTGGATGCTTGTGATCTTTGAGCCTTTAGGCAGTACTGCATTGCAAACAGGGATAATTCTGTCATAGAAATTATTGCATGAGCTCAGGAAAGCTTTCAGAAATGGGGGTCTGTGAACACAGTTTGCTGTGTCATCCACAAATATACACTACCAGTCAAGAGCCTGGACATGCTTGGCCATACTCCACTATGGCCAAGCGTATCTGCACTTTTGACTGGTAGTGTATAATGTAATATATATACATATATACCAATACATTTACACATATATACATACACTCATACACACACACACACATATATATATCCATAAATACAAACATACATACATACACACACACACACACACACACACACACACACACATATATATATATATATATATATATATATATAAAAATTAAAAAAAAAATATATTATTTTA
>VUQH01057407.1:0-12625 GCA_015106775.1 Etroplus canarensis
CACACACACACACACACACACTTCCTGTGAGTTCACAGCCAGCTGCACAGATGGTTGAGAGTACACATGAATTTTACAGAAAGCGTTTAGCAAGAACATAGAAGAGTGGTTAATAGATTTTCATGTGAAAAGCTTTGCCTCTTTTTAAAGGCAGAATAATTTTCTTTGCTCAGTATTTCAGAACTTCATAGATGGCATTAAATGGAAAAACATCACCCAGTAATTTTTGTACATATCATTCTTTTCATAAATCTGTCAATAAAACAATGACTCATAAATAAGCAAAAAACAAACAAATAAAAAACAAAAAACAAAAATAAAACAGCAGAGACACCTAATTCATTCAAAACAGTGCAGCTTTTTGCTGCCATAGCATCATAAAGAAATATAAAGTAATGCAGGCTCTTGACTAATAACATACTTTTGCAGACACAAGATAAATTCCAGTAGATACTACACTGAGTAATTAAAATTATTATTGTATAGCTTTTTATTACACTAACCTGAATGTGGAGACATGAATGCAGTGTGTGGGTGAGGTGCAGCAGGGCTGGCAGAGCTGGACCTGGAGTTTAGCGATTTAAAGCTCGGGGGTCTGTGAGAGGCCATGCTGGATCCAGAAGAATTGGGAAAACCATTCTCACATCCTGCGGACACCAGGAACTGAGCCTCCGGTGACAGCAGAGAGGGACCCTAAACCACAAAACGCATAACTCACAACTTTAATAATAGTATGAAAACATATGGTCTGTATTAGTTTATTAATTTAAAAAAGTAGAACTCATATAAGAAATAAGCTGTTCTTTCTCTACAGTTTCAGCATGTTTGTGTGTGTGTGTTGAATGTACAGGAACAGATGTGTGTGAGGACTGACATAGAAGCGCTGGCGAGCCACAGAGAGGTCCATGCCCTCACTGAGAGGATATTTGTCTGCTGCCACCTGCATGCTCTCCTCGCTGTCAAGCTCTGAGCCATCAAGACCAAGGCCTTTCCTACGCAGAGTCTGATGCAGGACAGAAAATGCACATGGAAAATTCCTCAGCGATAACAGCTTTCTGTCTAGTGATCAGATATTTAGATGAAAACAAGGAGGCTTATCTTCTAAATCAATTTATAAAAATCTTTCACATAATTCCTTAATAAGCTACTGAAGCGGTACCTCCAGTATGTCAGTGTTGGTGCGACTCTCATGCGGTTCGCTGTACTCTGTGTATTTTAACAGAACTTTATCCATGTCTGTGCTGGCGTACTGGAACAAACGGTTGGTGCTGTTGAAGATGATGAGAGCAATCTCACAGTCACAGAGCACGCTCAGCTCATAAGCTTTCTTCATCAGACCAAACTTGCGCTTGGTGAAGGTCACCTACGACAGAAAAAACCATAGAGGTTTACACTTTTAACGTACTTCAGTTAACTTTAAAAAATACAATATGATAATTTTAAAAAATTAAGGAAGTTGATTAATTAAGATAAAAAAATCTTGAAACATTTTTTTGCTTTTGAATAAAATCTTGCAGATAGAATTTAAATCCAAAAATCCAAACTGATCATCTGATTGATATTGTTAGTCCAGGATATATATATTTTCTAAAGTTAGACTCATACCGGTGGGCTTACAGCAAACAACACAATCCATCCTCAGACGCTTTATACAGATAAGGGAAACTTCCAAAAAAAAGCAGACCTTATCACCGCAAAACATTCAGTTGAAAAGATCAGATATGAGAAACAAATTGTGTTTACCAGCACTCTGAACACAGTTTAATAAGTTTTCTGGATGGCTACACAAGCTGCTTGTGTATTTCAAGTGTTTTTTTTCACACAGCTTATGTTCCTTTAAAATAATATTCATGTTGCTTCAAGTTCATGTTGTGTTTGAATACTTAATAAGATTTCAGTAGATCAAAATTTGCTACAGGCATTTCTTTTACAATGCAGTATCGTACAAACATGACATCAGTCTTTGGTGTCGGAGAACAGCATAACTCCTGTGCTGTAAGTTGATGTCAGTATTATACTTCATATATAATCGGTGATGTCAGATTAATACTGACATCAACTTACAGCATAGGAGTTAGATTAATCAGATTAATCAGATTAATCAGATTGTCATTGTCAGATTAATATTCCATCCACCTCATAAGCAGTTCCTCTAAATGTTATATATTCTTTTTAGCCTTTACCTATTTATCCAATGTTGCCAACTCACTTCAATTTGTTCAGTGTGAAAGGCTGTCCTTCTGGCAATTAACAAAAGCTCGCTTTAAGTGGTGTTAAGGATTTTGTCAAATTCATGGCTTCAGCTCATTGTTGGACTCCAATTTCATCCTTAGAAATATTGCATGCTACTGTTATTGTAACTATAAAATCTTAATTTTATTTCTCATCTGTCTTAATATCATAATTTGATATTACAATACTAAAAATACCATGCGGTGATCATGCAGTGTATTATGCAGTGTGCTACTGAATAACAATTGCAGTATCTGCAGCACATTCGAACAAAACATACACCGTTATTTATGCAACTCAATACTTGTAGCGAATCGTTACTGCTGCTATTTAATAACGAATCCTAAAAATGTCAGGAAAAGGAAAACAGTAAAAATATGTCCATTACTCATCCCCAGATGTCAGTGTGATGTCTTGGATTGATATGCATTTTTCAAACATAAAACTGAGCAAATCTTCACACTGTAATGCCTGAAAGCATGTGATGTTTGGCATTTTTACTCAAAAACTAATAGTTAAAATAGTCACTGATTCATTTTCTATTTTTCCTGTAGGCAACAATAATTTCAGTAGCAGAGGTTAATATAACAGTATGGCGCAAATCTTGCCGAAGCATACAGGAAATATATATAAAATACATAAACATGAAACTGGTGTAGGCCCACCTGTCTATTCCTCTGGTCAAGAATACGAGAAATTTGTATTTTCTTTCTTCCCATTTTTTCTTCTTATGCACCTGTTAAGGAAAGAAAATTATATAATGGAACCATACAGTATGATTTATAATTTACACAGTGCAGTGAACATCAAAAAATGATCTAAAACACTAATCTAAAACACTAACAATTACAACCTTTATTCCTCTAGATGACAGAAAAAAATGGGGTGAAATGTTGTCTTGAGGGTTAAACTTGTATTTGTAAGTATTTGAAATAATTGTATTAATTACTGAACTGAATTTGAGCCTTTCAGGGGATATAATTTACTTTTTATAATAGCAATAGAATAAATGTTCATTCCTTTGTTTCACGTTCTTTTAATTCTGGTGGGAAAATGTCATCCCTTTGGTTTAAGAGACTCAAGTCCTTTCCCCGTGGTGGACTGAGGGTGTTTATTTTTACCACCATGAAGCGATGCGGTCTAAAGTTAGAGTGACTCTTGCCGGGCTAGCAGTCCACACAGAATGACACCCTCGCAGTCTGGGTTACCCCGGGGCCAGCAGCACAGTGCTTGACTGCACCACACGGCCCCAGGAGACAGGGTTAAAAATACAGTCCACGGCTCCTTTTAAAGGTTCAGCAGGCAATAGCTGAAACCAAACAGCAGAAGGAAAACGGTGTGTTTTTGAAAGATGGCTGATGCTAAAAGCCACCCACTCCTCTCTCATGCACAGCCAGGTCAGAGAAAAGCAGGATTTTGATGGGTAGAAAGGAAGGACATGTGGCTGGCTTGAGAATGTCCAATTTTGTAACTCACACCCGGGGTTTTTCTGTTTGTCTTGATTTAGACAACAGTGCTCTTGTCTCTGCTGTATAGAAACAAAAGCAAAACTGGAAAAGAAATGAAATCGAATGTTAAATTTGACTGATGCTTTAAGAGAATGCTATTAAGTCACTGTGCTGATAGAACACTAGATGAAATGCACGAAAAATGTTCTGTGTATGAGTTTTCTCTGTCTGATGCTCACTATCAGTAAAACAACTGCGTTAAGTGGTGGTCTGACTCTTCTGACCTGACCATGCAATTTTTCTCCAAAGCCCAGAGGAGTTTTCACTGGTTTTCCCCCTTAATTCTAGACGTCTTTGACTTTTCTATATTTAGTTGCTTGCCCCTCCTGATGGTGCCTGAGCGGATATGAAGCCCGTGTTCCCACGACCCCTAAAGTGCCCGCTGTCCTTCAACGTAAGCTTGGTACACAGGCATTTGGGGCATGTCTAGAAGAATCCACCTCTTTACCCTCATGATTACCTTATAAAGTCCTATGTTATTCGCTCCATTACTGAAGAGACAAGACACACCTCAAAAGTAACAGCTGCAGACAAACTCACCACTGCCAATGTCTCTATGGTGAAACAAAGCACACAGTAGACAAATAGGACCACAAACCAGCATTGGTCTGTCTAACTAACAACTCAGCTACCACAAAGAATTCACACCAGGTCAAGCTGTTCTGTTTTTTGGACCAGAAGTGAGAGAATTTCACCTCATATCAAGGCATGTTAATGTTGAGAAGAGAGGGAAGTGGGAGATATGTTCTATAAAGGGCTGAAAGATGTTTATCTCAGGGTTTTACCGAAGGTTCCTCTCCTCTCAGATATAACCAAATAACTATTAGGGCCACAGACAGATCTGTTAAAACGCATGACTAGCTGGGTAAATATAGCTACACCTCCAGCCAAACAGCGTGGAGTTAGCTATAGAACATCTATGTGGTTTAGTAGGTTTGTAAAGGGCCTGAAGGCCTAGACAGGCAGGAAAAGCCTGGCTGTGCCTCATAGCTATATCTGGATGCTTTCCCGTATGACAACTGCCATTTGAGGTCTGCACATTCATAGAACCAACTGCGCAGCATGCACCTACTACCTGTGATATTTCATCTCCTGGGTGAACTACAGAACATCTCTGAGAAAAGGTGGACATGAAGGAGCAGCTCTTGTTTTTCTTTGAATGCCATCAACTGGCATCTGAATGCAAAACAGAATCAGTGTCTATCCTGTCACTGTGAAAGAGTTCAGCGCATGCACACGTTCCCCAGGGTCTCTGGCTTCTGTAGGGAAGGACTGTGCCTTTGTCAAATGCCTTCCCAAAGGTGAGACAGTGGAAAACACTAGGCGCAGACACATAGCAGGGCACCAGTAGCCTTGCTTTCTGACTTAACCAGGGTTCATCTGACTAATCACTGGGGAACACACTGGGACAACAATGAACGCGCACACAAAATCTTGTACATTGAGGTCATTTTAATTGGTCATATTAGCAGTGACGATGTTGCTCATTAATAATGTGTATTGCGCTACATGTTTTTCTTGCTGCAGTGAACAGTATGCATGAATGAGAAGGGGGAAAAAGTAGGACATTTGTAAAGTATTGGGGGTTCTGCTTCAATGGTTTCCTTTCCATGAGTCATTCAGAGCATGGTGGCTTCTAAAGTTTCAAAAACATGGTAAACACATGTAAGTATATAAACCCAGGAGGTTAATGACTTATTTCGTGGTGGAAAACAGATTCCCAGTCTTTATGTGCAGTATTTTTTTTTTGTTACATATGGTTTAATTAATAACATTACTAGTAGCAAACTAAAGAAAATAATAATAGCAATACATGGTTTGAGACTTTGCTTTTGCTCTAAACTATAATTTTTCATGTTTTGTTCAGCCAAGTTTTAGTTACACAGCGATAGCAATCAAAGGAGAAGCTATACCCAAAATGTCTACTGTACCACTTTGGTATTCTGTGCTCTAACTGCAGCAAGCAATGGTGTGAATGACATCTAACAGAGCTGTTATTTTCACTGTTTTAGTCATTTTAGCAGCTCCTGGATGTCATATCAAAGTCTAGTGTAAAGAGGGTAGATGTGAAACCAGGCCCAAAACTATCTTCAAAAATAACCCAATCCCCATTTGTAGGAACCAATGCATTATACAGTAGGTATACATGCATATTTCCAAACCCAAGTTAAAAGGCTAAAGGCCAAATTTTGAAAAATTTTAAAAGTCTGAGTGACACAGCCTCACTTATTCAAATCAGAACAGAAACACGTTTTAAGAGAAGGAAGGCCTGAGGGGAACACTTTGCTTCAATGCCTTTGCAGTCTATGTCAAAACTTTTTGTAGCTACCATCCAGGCCTGGACAATTTGTATTTTTATCATGTAGTATACAAAGCTGAAAATGTCTGTGTGTGCCACCTGCGTGGTCAGATGGTTCATGTGCTCATCAGGCCTTTGCAGAGTAATGGTGAGGAAATATTTGTCTAATTTTAACTGGGGATAATTGAATTGCCTTGATATTTCTGATTGAGCCTGAGTGGCAACGTTACAGAAAGGCATGTGCTGAACATCTGAGCTTTCCATAAACAGAGAAAAAGTTTTTAATTTTGGACTTTAAAAAGGTTACAAATTCTAACATCCACTCAATCCGTGAAGATCAGCCACACATTGCACTAAATATAGAAAACCTCTGTGAGCCTAAAATGGCAAGAACTGAATTTCCTGCAAAAGTAGTCATCTTCAGCTTGTGTCACAAAATTAAAAACACAAGATGCATTAATGCACATTTTAAATGAGACTGGAGACAGAACAGTTAAATATCTGAAAGGGCAACAGGTTAAAGGGATGAGATAAATTAACTGCTTGAATTAAAATCTATCTATCTATCTATCCTACATAGAGCAATCTCAACTGAGATGCTTCTTAAAAGTCGAACCAGTCTCTTCTATTTTTGAACAACCAGTTCTTCAGTGTTAAGAATAAAATCAGTAAAAATACTTTGCTTAAAATTGTTTGTGGATAATTAGACCTAATAACTTGCTGACGTCATTCAAAATAGAGCGTTTAAGAATAGCCTGTCTGTCCCCGAGTTACCAAGCACCCCTGTCTATTATAACCTCATCTCAGTAACGCAGCAACAGGTACTTTACTCACAGCTGTGTCATGCAATGTTCCACACAGGAAACCCCAGGAAACTTAGCTCATTTGCCTTAAAAACCGAAATAAGGAGATTAAAAAAAACTCAAACACGTGCTTAAAAATAAAAATAGAGCATCTGATCTCACCTGTTCCTCGATCTTCTTATTTCTGTTTACTTCTTAGTTTCACCGGCTTGATCGGGATCAATCACACAGGAATAGATGCGAATGGGAAGCCTAAATGACAAACTGAGCAGGGGGAGGTCTCGCCGTGCGCTCTGGCCTTGTGCGGATGCAGAAATATTCACCTGATGCAGAAGCTGCGGATGATTCGGGAGCGCTGCTTTCCAACAGCTGGCTGCCGCAGCCCGCCTCTCAGTGTCTGTAGCTACACACCGCCTCCCCGGCCGTGCTATTGGACGCACTACTCCGCCTCCCATCCGCCTTCAAACGCACCCGTCGCTATAAGGCGTCAGCAGCACCAGCTCACAGCAGAAGTTACACTTTATGGTCTTCATCTCTACACGATTTAGTTCAGAATATATATAATTTTCAGTTCTGCTGAACAACTTTAATGTGTTTAAAAAAAATGCACAAATGTAGCAAAAGTTGGATCAGAGTTAAAATAAGACTGAAAAGTGCACAGAATATCCAAGTAACTCCACATTAAGCAGACTAACTAGTAGTGGGTGAGATATGATTGGGTATAAATGTAGCATCCACAAAAGACTTAGTCCTTTCAGGTAAAGATGGGGTTTATTATTATTATTTTGTTATTGAGTTCAAAAAGAACATTTGTCAGTGCAACACTGCAGAGAATGTAGGTCTTTCAACATCTATGGTGCATCATATTGTGAAAAGGTTCTGAGAATCTTATTGTGTAAAGGGCAAGGTGGGAAACCACTGATGCATGTGAGAGCTCTCAGGCGGCACCCCCTAAGAAACTGTTGTGCTGCTGTGATAAATACAGTCATTTGGGCTTGGAAGTGATTTGGAAAACTACTGCCACTGAACTGTCTGAAATGCAGCTTGAATCTGTATTACACAAGGAGGACACTCTGTATAAACTCTATGCAGAAAGTCTGCTGAGTTCTCTGGGCCAAAGCTCATCTCAAAAGCCTGTGGAACCCTGTGCTGTGGTCAGATGAGTCAACATTTCAGATTATTTTCAATACACCCCCCTAAAATAAAAAAGGTGAGTTCTCTGTGCTAAAGATGAAAACCATCCAGATTGTTATCAGCAAATGATGCAAAAACCAGCATCCGTGATGGTACGGGGGTACATCGGTGTCTACAGCAGCATTTGTGAGTTGCATGTATATGAAGGTACAATTGACTCTGATGCATTTTTTATTATTTCAGAGAGACCGATGCTGCCATAAAGGCAACATTCGTTCCTGGGAGATCCATGCTTATTTCAGCATGCAGGACAATGTCAGACCACATTCTGCGCATGCTACAACAGTGTGGTTCTATACGGTGTGCTCTACTGGCCTGCTGCCTGTCCAGATCTATCTCCAATCAAAAATTTATAGCACAACATGAAGAGGAGGCTTACAAAATATTGCATAAATAAGGATGCAGAGGAGTGCAGAGCATGGTTGCAGTATATAATATGGTACTTCCCCAGTTACATTACAGAGGACAGCATTAGGTATGATCTTAATGAGAATCCGGGTTTGAATGGACAGCATATCCTTGGATTCACAACACTATTTTGTTACTGTAGTGTACCACTGCACATATAGGATTATGTTTTATTTTGACAGTATAGTTATTTGCTATTGATATAATTTTAAGTTTGATTCTGTTTACTGTAATCTACTTCACTGTGTGGCTGTTACAGAAAAAAATCCCCTAAAATGTAAATGATGTTTGCTTTACAAAGTTGAAGTAACCATGCACTTTTGAAATCAGCCCCTGAAGAATATTCACTTTCAAACAAAGTAGCACTCAGTGAACCTAAAAACTAAAAACTCTGGTTTACACAATCAAAAGAGCTTGTTATTTTGGTGGCAATGGCACAAAACATCCTTTTGACTGATGACTTAAAGATTTCAGGCATGTTGAAGTCTTTTATAGGTTATATATAGTGTTTTGCAGCATGTATGAGCTGCTACGGGAAATATATATAAAATTTGGACATAGACATATCATCAGAGATCATAGAGCTCTCTGACAGATTTCTTTTGTGTTACATTTCTTGTCTGCCATAGTAATAGAAACACTGCTTTATGAACAGCAAACCTGAGTGTTAACACTGACACCTTGTCATGGTGACCTGTTGCTAACTAAACTACCATACAAGCACTGGAAACTGCATTACACATCTATAACAATAAAAGTCCAAGCACAAAGCAAATGAAATACCCTAAACAGAACTACAAAATGAATTATTTAAATGGCCTGTTAACAGCCCTGTAAGTCTTTATGTTTGTCTGTCCACACATCAGGTATACTTCAATAAAAACACCACGTATGCAGCAAAAAACCAAACAAACTATAAATAGGTGTAGGTGAGTAAATTCAAAGCACAAGATTAAATGTATAAATTAGGTTAAATGCACAATTTAATTCAAGTAAGGACAGTGTTCAAAACAATGTCAATTTTCAAGTTGTAACTCAGAGTAAGTATCCCATTTTTGTGTACTTTTCGGCTGCTCCCTCCTATTCTCCACCAAGAGGTTGTCACAGCAGAGTAATCTGCATTGGTAACTTGGCAGACGCAACCCTCCATGGTGAGAGGGACTTGTGCCCTCACCTGGAATTGAACTACGGACCTTGTTTTGAGGTGAATGCGCAATCCACTATGCTAATATTTGAGGCACAGGGAGCTATAGTTATGCAAAAATAAAAAATTTAATAAACAACAGGCAAAGATGAGACAAAAAAAATCAGAAAATAAATGTACTTTGGATTGATTTGTTTCTTGATTCCTACCCAGATAATTATCTAAAGACCATTCTATACGGTGGTGTACATCCAGAGGTTGGGAACCACTGCTCTAAAGATACAAATGTTAAGAAATACATCTTTAAATACAGCAGAATACTGTGATTTCATGGCAGTTTACATTGATGTATGATTCTTTTTTCATGTTTTAAACATTTCTATGTATTCAAGCTTTAGTAAAGCAGTACAAAATTGATGATCCCCACCCAGAATGTGTGAAAATGAAACAACCAAAGATTGTTTCATTCGACAGTAACATTGATGCACTTAACCACAACATAGCTACGAAAAACTTACTGAGGTCTAATTTCTTGACTCAACAATAATCTGGGAGGAAACCGCTCAGAATATTAAGTCAAACATTCAGAAGAGGCTCCATATTGACATGACCTTTGGCATATCACTGAGTATTAGTAACTAGTCAGAAATGTCTCCAATTTGGTCATACCATTAGTAAATGATGAGATCACAATGATACCGAACTGTGATATCTAATGCTGATTTATAGATATAGTTGTAATTTTGTCCACCCTTGTAGATATGGGATGGAGTTCACTCACCAGTTCCCTTATAGCGCAGCAAACATTTGGCATTAACTCTATCTGTATGTATGCAACTCTGGCCACTCCCTTGTATTTTCCCCAAGGGGTTCCCAAAGTAGATTAATCCACATCAGGTTTTATGCCGAATGCCCTTCCTAACGCAGCCCTCCATGGCGAGAGGGGCTTGTGTCCTCACTTGGAATCGAACTAGGGACCTTTTGTTTTAAGGCAAATGTATGAACCACTGCACTTACTCTGTGATATTATTTCATACATTTGTTACCTTTAGTCTGTTCAGCCCTTGTGCTAAATCAGGCATGATATGTACAATCATTCAGTCAGAATTCCATAAGGCCCAACTGCTCCATAATCCGTGCAGATATGCCGTTATTATGTACGTTTATCAGTCAACCTGGTTAATATTGATGAAAGCATGGGATAGAAAGGAAATGGAGTGAAAATGGAGGGAAACTGACAAATAAAATGATCAAAGCCAAGAAAAACCCTATTAGAAGCAGACATGCTGTCAGCTTAATAGATATATTTAGAGTTAATAACTGAATCACTGCATGGGTTGCATTACGGACTATTTTGGGGTTGTGACACAATGTACTCCTAAAAATAATATGGTGACAATTTATTAGCACAGATCATCTGTGTAAGTGTGGATAACAACTCTATTTTTCTCTTTCACACACAGACAAACATATCAACACACATACACAGTCTGAGATCCCAAGAGATAGCTCAAACTGTGCATCTGATGCAATAGTTAGTAACATCCCCGCAGACAACCACGGCCTTTACCTCCAGGATTTATCTGCATCGGGGCAATTGTGCAGATGGAGAAGTGCAAATCCCCATCTGTAAATAAGGCAAGCTACTCACAAGCAGCAAAGGGGAAATCGTATCTTTCCTATGTGTGGTATTTATGCAGCCACGTTCTTCGTACATTTCTTGTAAGCGGCGTGAGAGCTTCATCTATATGGGAACTGAAGGCGAACTTTCAACTGTTTTCACATTCACCCCATCAGAATTACTGATAAATACATAAGGCAAGAGAAGTTAAGTGAAGCTGCAGAGAGATAAAGGAGCCTTTGGCCTTTGAGAACTTTCTGTATCAAGTCCATTTTTTTTTTCATTTTCCTGAAACTTCTCACTTCTGCTTTCGACAAGATCAGCCACGACCCTTTTAGAGCATGTGGTGAAGCTGTCGAATTCAGAAATAGCCTCCATGGTCAGTCTATATGTGTGAGAGCAATTGTTCACATTGTGTACCTTTATAGCTACAGTCTTATCTACATCTCAACAGAATAAGGGTTACACCTTTACCTCCCCACCAACCCCCAACCTCTAACAGAACAATAAGGCCTCTGTAACACAAGTCACGGACTTAAAGTATGTCATGGTACTTGTGGTCCAGCAATGTGTGTATTAAGTGTGTTAATATTTAATATGAATTCTCTCAAATCAGGCAGATTCTGGAAGAAGCAGCTCATTCTGATTAAAGGCATCAAAGCGGGCGTAAAAATAGAAGTACGGATGAGCTGAGGTGATGAAAAACATACCTCTCTGTGCATGTTTCTGATTAGATGCAGAGTATGGACAGCTGAAGTAAGAATAAACATTAACGCTGAACAGAGGTTACCTTATGTGGTCACCCTTCTTCAATTTACATTTAGGATAAACAGGAACAATTCAGGGTGTTTTTGGACAAATGGTTTCCTCTTCATTTATCTTAATTTTAATCATATTTAATTTAATTTATTTCAATGTGGTGTCATTTCTCATTTGCCTGTTTAAAGGAGACAGTAATCCTTTAATCGCTTTAAGAGGATAGGAGGCTACAGCAGAAGTAGGTTAATCTAAAAAAGAGACAGCCCTTTTATCACCGTAACTTTACTGCATACACTTAAAATGAATGTTAATATTAATGCTTAATATTGTGATTAAATTTTGTGTGCATCTTAAATTTCAAAATAATGATCTAGCCACTTTGATTAAGTCACCATATAATTATTTTAAGACACCATACACATGTACACACCCACCTTACTGTGCACATGTTGGATAATGTATATATACATGTACACCTTTCGCTCTCCACTTGTAAATACTCCACTGTTTGTCTATTATACTTTTTACAAATATTTATTCATTTATTTATTTTTATTTTTTTACTTAAGTTTTAATTGCTATTCTACTGTTGCTTTTTTTTAAATTTTTTTTTTTTTTTTTTTTTTTGTTTTTTTTTTTGGGGTTTTGTTTTTTTAT
>VUQH01057408.1:4558-43641 GCA_015106775.1 Etroplus canarensis
AGGAGAGGGACCATCCAGCTTGTTATCAGCACTGTGATGGTATGGAGGTGCATTAGTCCCTATGGTTCTGGCAACCTGCACATCTGGAAAGGCTCCATCAGTGCTGAAAGGTAGATACAGGTTTTAGAGCAACATCTGCTCCCCTCCAGACCACGTCTTCTTCAGGGAAGGTCTTGCATATTTCAGCACGACAATGCTAAACCACATACTGCAGCTATTCCAACAGCATGGAATCATAGTAGAAGAGTCTGGGCTGGCCTGCCTGCAGTCCAGACCTTTCAACCACAAAGAAGACCCAGGACTGCTGAGCAACTGGAATCCTATATCAGACAAGAACGGGACAACATTCCTGTCCCAAAGGTCCAGCAGCTGGTCTCCTCAGTTCCCAAATGTTTATGGACACTTGTTAAAAGAAGGGAGGACGCTACACAGTGGAAACATGGACCTGTCCAACTTTTTGGAGACATATTGCTGCCATCAAATTTAAGCTGAGCTAGTATTTTTTATCAAATAGTAAAATGTCTCACGTTAAAATTTGATGTTTTCTTTGTTCTTTAGTGAATAAAATATTGGTTTATGAGTTTTTGTTTAGATTTCATGCAGCATCTCAGCCTTTTTGAATTGGGGCTGTAGTTCCATTACAAGTTTGGTATCCTATAGACCATCCTGTGTGATTACAGCATTGGCATGTTGAGTATAGTTAGCTGATGAAAGCAGAACTAAGGCTGTCTGTATGTTTTAAATGTTGTAAATCTGTGAAATGCTACGAGACAAGAGGATTTTCCAAAAAGTCAAAATTACTCTCATTACACAGTGGTTACCCTCAGCTCTTAAAGTGAAGTCTGTTTTATTCCTAATGCTAATCTGCACAATTAACAGAGACTAAAGTTCTGGTACCTTATTCTACATTCTGTAGATATGCCAGACACCTCAGTTCAGAGGCCTGAAGTGCCTACATCAGTTGCAATCCAAGGTAAGAAATCAGGAGCTGTTCACGTTTTGTTCCAACACTGATTTTCACCAACCACTGCAATCCACAGACTTCTTTATTACTGTTAGATACTGCATTTTATCTCATTAATGTTGAATTTACAGACACAGTTTGTGGTCTCATATTAAAATTAAGATCATGTTTATCTAAAACTGACACTGAAATGGAATCAATATGTTTTTGTCTTTCAAAGAGTCTGCTGAGTTGTTTCATTATGAAGAAGAGATTGAACACAGAGGTATTTGCTCTCTGTTTTTAAACTTGATCTGCTAACCACCTCCATCCCATTAACAACAACTAGAAAAGTACACAGATTGTCATAAATAATAGAACACCTAATGTTTATGGTGATTGAAACCAATTAATACAATGTTGTTAATGTAGTTCTAACCCATATTTCTTATCAAAATCACATTAAAGTCTGTCTGTCTTTGTTCTTAATGATGGAAACAAAACTACACTTTGTTTTCACAAGAATCGGCTGAATATTCGTATCACTACGAAGAAGAGGTGGAGATGGAACATAGAGGTATAAACATCTTATGATCTTTTTCACTCAGACTATCTTCATTAACATCAAACCATGGGAGCAGATCTGGGACTTTTAATGCTCAACATTCTGACGTTTTGACTTCAATTCTTTTTTTACATCACAAGCGAGAAACAAAAAACTAATAGGAGTTGAGAAAATTGTGATGAAGATGAAACAAGCAGTTGTTTGAAGTAATAGTGATGTTATTGGCAGGTCCATTTGAGCTCATTTAAACTGTAAAGTCTCTGGATGTGAAGTTGCCCTCATCTGACTCTTGCATTCATCATCTTCTTGTTGACTCGTCACTCTGTTGACAGTTTTTATTACTAACAGGAGCCATTTTTGTCTGTTCTTCTTTCTTTCTTTGCGTCCAACATTCTGGGATATAATCTTTTTTCTCTCTGTAACTTCCATCCAATCTTCCATCTTCATAACAAACTCACAAACTGTAACTGTCATCATTTTACATCCAAAGTCTGTCTGTCTGTCTGTCTTTTCGTCTGTCTGGATTATAACTGAGCCTTTATGAGAAGCTCTAAGGTCATAGCATATTTTGTGGTTGTTGACATGAATGAAATCTGGTTGGAGTCTGACATCTGCTGAATAAAAAACGGTTGACAGTGATCTGTAGCTGACTTTAATTTGCACAGAGTTTAAAAAGTGCAAAGTTTAAAAAGTGCAATGTTCAGAATAATTTTCACGGGTAGAAAAATAGAGTAGCCTATAGAATATCTACCATCAGAATTTGAGTCTGACATACATATTTTTGTTTCTTACATTGTAAAATCACTCTGGGATAAAAAATTATGTTTATGCACACAGTATAAGCGGGTCCCCTTCCATAGGAGTTACCATGTTGAGCCACCATGTTTCTACAGTAGCTCACATTTCTGCTATCACAATGCAGAGCAGCTATCATTACACATCAGCTACATCTGTTAATTTTGTTGTATTAAAACTGATCTTCCCATTCTAATTTTAATTATATATGCATGCACAAATATCTGGACTGGAAATACTGATGGATGCAGGTTCTTGACATGTTTGGAAAGTGGTGGGAGGGGTTGAGGACAGGTATTCAGTTGTTACCACCTCCATTCCCACCAGTAGATGCCACTAAATGTCACACACTGGTCCTTAAAACTTTGTGTAGATGTACTGAAATATTGTGTACTTCATACTGTATTCTGCAGTTTGTCTGCACTTTTTTGTATAGTACATATAGTAGATATATAGTAGTATAGAAGATTTTGTATAGTATTTTTTTTTATGCTTAACCAGCCAATAGCAGCAGAAGGTTCAGTGTCTGCTTTGACCAGCAGATGTCACACTGCTTTACCACACTTTTCATTGGCCACCAAAATAATAATCTGGAGGTACTGGCACAGCGGCACAGACACAGCACAACCACCGAATCCTTGTGTGTCTCTTTGTGGTGATTGTGTGTTTTTAGATTGTTTGGTCCATTTAATGTGATGTTAGGATGAAACATTTTGTGAATGTTGTCTGAGACACGTTAAATGTGAAATGACAAACACAAAGTGTTTGCCTCACGTTTGTTGTCTTCTGTCACTTCTGTGGTCGTCATGCTTTCAGTCGAGTATCAGAGCTGGACAGAGGAGACAGTAACACAGCAGGTGTCCACGGAAAAAGGTATCATATGGCATCAGCACACAGGAAAGACAAGGGTTACCTGTCTGATAACACCTGTGTGGGTTTGAGCCACTCTTAACCATGGCTGTCTCTTGACATTTCTCTTCATTTCTGAAATGTATATTTTTCCTGTGTTTGTGTCTCATCTTTACCTTTCTTTACTATTACTTTGCTCTTAATAACTGCTTCTGGTTTCTTAACTGCAGTTTGAGTTCAGATTGTCTTTGGCTTCTGCTGCCCTTCTAAAACGTTTCATTTCTTATCACAAGTGCATTGAGAACATTCTGCTTTGGTTAATTTCAGGCTACTTTGTACAGTTTAACAACCAAACATTCTAAAGCACTGACCTTTTTCCAAAGACTGGTAGATCATTCAGATTTTTCTAGAAACTCAGTCCTAAAATGAACAAATCTAATGAAACCATGTCATGTTGTGAGTTTCAGATCAGCAGCAATCTGTCTTTGCACAGGTTTTACTACAGGTTTGAGAAAGTTTTGTAAAACTGATGATGATCGTGTGTGTGTGTGTGTTTTCCAGCAGCTGCAAGAGTTGCCATTGAGGAGACTGTAGAGACCAAGAAAGTTGATATGAGAGAGAAAATCCCAACCAAAGGTACGGCAGAGCTGAACGTCCTCCTGCTGCTGCTTTGCCAGCAGTGAGAACGTATTCATCCATCCTCTGCTTTCAAAAATCTTTCTGTTTTCCTCGGTTCAGCTTCTTTTCCTATTTCATTCTGCTGTGGTGGCTTTTTGATTTTGTTCCTTATAATTTTCTGCTGCATGTCTCTGCCTCGCCTGATTATCCACAGCATCTCCCTTGTGATATTAACCCTGTTGGTGTCTTTTAATATCCCAAAGCTGAGGAGAAGCCTGAAGAGAAGCCAAAACCAGCTGTAAAGGAACCGTCACCTCCAAAAGGTACCAACACACCTCTGATGTTTTTCATATACCAGCTCATTAATAAGTCATTTGTAGTTTTTTGTGCTTTTACATTTTCATTTCTGTGTGAGCGTTTACTTCCTACTCGTCTTTAACGTTGGTTTAACTTCATTTACTTTTCCTGCACTTTGAAGTGCCTGAGGCCAGAGAGCCAGTGGAGGAAAAGGTTTCTGTGGTTTCAGTCCCAGAGAAGAAGGAAGTTCCTGCTCCCAAAGGTAGGGAAGCTTGATTTCTAACACATCTGTTCTAAACATCTTCCATCGTTGCTGATGACAGGGTCCTTACAGTGACTTGTGTCCTAAAACTTGAGTGTTGTGTATAGGTCCAGTTATCTACCTTTTGTTGTCTACTTTGTCTTTATTGTGTGTTTGAATGTGTATAAAAAAGCAGAGGAAGTCAAGAAGCCCGCTGTTGCTCCCCCACCACCTGCCGAGAAGCCTGGAGTTCCAGAGAAAGGTACTTCACTTTGTTCAGTTGTTTGATGCCTTCTCATTCATCAGTGCGCCACGCTACGTGGTTTCTCACCTCTTTGAGTCAGACTGGTTTCATGTCGACCTTAGCTGTTTGTTTGCACTTTGCCAGCATCTGTTTTTAATGTCATACTGCAGCTAATTTCTCTCTTTACCGGTGTGCATCACCCTGTTTTTATCTGTGTTCATCATCTTGTCGAGTGTCTCATTCTTTGAAACACTTCTTGCTGATTATTAACTTGTGTCTCAACTCATTGCTAATGTTAGTTCATGTCTGTTACCCACTTGAAGATGAGCCCAAGCCTCAGGTACCAGCAGAGCCCAAAAAAGTGGTTCCTGCAGCTAAGCCTGAGCCTGAGCCTGAGCCTGAGCCTGAGCCCAAGCCCAAACCGAAAGCAGAACCAGAACCAAAGCCTAAACCTACACCAGTTCCTAAAGCAGAACCCAAAGCTAAACCTCCAGAAATCACTGAGCAGGAGCCAGAAGCTAAGCCAGCGCCGGTAAAGAAGCCAGCGACACCACCAACCAAAGGTATTTCCTGTTGTTTGGAAGTTTGTGTTGAGTTCTGTCTGAAGTAGTGTGATGTCCTGAGTGTTTGTTTAGCTTCAAGCGTGGAAGCGAAGTCTTTGACTGTCTTTACTTCATCTAAACCAATCTAAATGTTGCTTTAAGTCCCTGAAGAAGCTGCAAAACCAGAACCACCAAAGGCCAAGTTTGAGCCAGCTGAAACCAAACCAGAACCTCCTGTATCAAAACCAGAGCCAGTGATGGTTCCCAAACCTGAACCAAAAGAAAAAGCACCAGAGCCTGTGGTGGACAAACCAGAACCCCCAAAGACCAAACCAGAACCTCCAAAGACCAAACCAGAACCTTTAAAGACCAAACCAGAACCAACTCCTGCACCAAAGGAACCTACGAAAAAAGGTATACGGCATCTCTGGCTGAGGCGTTGCTGCAGAGTCTTTCTTAATCTGGAGTTCTTTGTTTTAATCTTCTTAACTCCATTATTCAGCTTGAATTTATCTGGACTGTCTTACATTAGTGCCTATTCTGTTTAGCTGTTAGTGCAAGCAGATATCTTATTTCTTTCACTCCTGGCCGCCCAGCGCCTTTCAGGGAGTTGTCTGAGTCTGTGTTTATGTTTGTGTCTTGTTATTAGATATCAGAATTCATTCATAACCAGCAGCAACATCATCTGCCAACTGTATATGCAGCTGTGCATTTCAGTATTAATTATAATCACAATCTTTTATTAATCCCTCCATCTCCAACACCACTGCCTCCAGTACCACAAAAGGTTGAGGGAGAAGAAGAAGCACCACAGAAGAAGCCTGTGGCAGTTAAAGGTACCTGAAGATCCTTCAGCTTTCAGTCATCCCACAGCTTCTGACTAAAACCTAAACTCTTGTGCTCATCTTAAAGGTCTTGGGCTTCTGTGGCATGTTTGGCTAACATCTAACTTCAAGCTCACAGAGTTACTCTAGTGTGACGACTTGGCTGCACGTTGCCTCTCTTTGTTGTGTTCAGTGTGGTTTTCCTTGTCTTGCACTCGATAGAGTGGTTTTGCCCATCTCTAATAAAGCTCTTCAACTTGATTCACGTCTAATATATATCAATGGTGCTCTTTAAAGTTCCTGTGGAGGAAAAAATACCTGAGCCTCCAAAAGCAGCCAAGAAGCCAGAACCTGCTGTTGTTCCTCCTAAGCAAGAACCAACAAAGAAAGAGAAAGGTACTTTTATGTTTCACATATGAGGTTTCTGTGATAACAAATCCAGATTTTCATTCCTTTGTTGTCTTTTGAGCCCTTTGTAATACTCTAGTTACCAAGATACATTTCAGTGTTCATTGTGCGCTCAGTAGCCCAATTTACTTTCTTTACTCCTCGACATTTCATCTTCCCCTTGCTGCTTTTCACTTCCGCATGAAAAGAGAAAGCTTCCACTAACATATAAATGCAAGACTATAATGAAATGTTCTTATGGTCCAGAGTATATTGTTCTTCATCGAGAAAAGGTGAACTTTTCCCATCTTATAAAAGATCATTTGAATGAACATATCCTTTTGTGTGCAAAAGCACATTTTGTGTTCTTTATTGTCATGTTTTGTGTGTGTTTTGTGTCAAACCCTCTTAAAGCTTTGAAGCCCAAACCTGAACCTATACCTGAAAAGGTGCCTGAAAAGGTTCCTCATGCTGTGTCTGATGAAGTTGTTGTGTTGGAGACTGAACCTAAACGGCTTCCTGACAAAACACCTGAATCAGTACCTGAGAGACACCCTCCACAGGAAGCTGATGTGAAGGAAAAGACATCTGAGAAAGTCTCCAAGAAAGTGCTCAAACCTGGGAAAAAAGTGGAGGAGATTCAAAAACTGGTGCCAGAAACAGTACCTGAGAAAGTTCCTGAGAAACCATGTGAAGAAAAAGTGCCAGAGGAGGCTCCTCCCAGGAGGAAGGCTGCAAAAGTTCCTCAGAAGGTGGCTGAAGAAGCAAGGATTACTGTGAAGCAGCCACCTGTAAAGGCTGAGGAAGTAAAACCTGAAAGCATGGCTAAGAAGCAAACAGAGATGATCTCTGTAGATAAAAGCATTCCCATAAAGACCCCTGATAAAGTACTTGATGAGGTACCTAAGGCCAAGCCTAAAGGAGAGGTAGAAGAAACTCTTCCTAAAGGTACAGCTGAGGCAGGCCTCACCTCTTACTGCCTTTCTTTGCATCTTCTTCATGCATGCAAACCATCAGCAGCAGTCCAGTTGCAGCACTCCTTCATCTGCTATAGGGCAGTATGTGAGCATCTTACAGCACACATACGCTCAAAAAAATGAAATGACTTTATTTTGAAATGTTAGCAAATTATTCATTTTCCCCAGAGGCAGCATGATGATGAAGATGATGATGATGATGATTCTCATTATTATGTGAGCTCACATCAAGACAGCCAAGGTTTGAACAGAAGCTAGAATCTCAACAATCACTTAACCCTTAGTTTTGTCTTCTTTCAACCCAGACTTGAGGTTTTGGAGTTGTGTTGTAATCATTCAAAAGAAAAGTTTCATTTTTTTGAGTCTGCAGTAGATGCTTTGTCTCACAGTGTATCAAAAGTGCTGGAATGGAAAAGTGTTGGTGTATGAAAAGCCACTGGCTAAAACGTGTGCGTTGACTTCAGACTGCAAAGCTTTTCATCACATCACACATCCCTGCTTGATGATCGATTCTTTGCTTTTTTGCTGTTATGTGATGTTTGTCGGTGATTTCTGTATGTCTGTTAACCATCTAATTTTTTCTCTTTTAAAATGATGTTCCTCACACATACCATCTTGGGAATAAAACTTGATTCATTCTTTAAAAGAAATGGAAGTTAAGAAGATTGAGAGGATTCTTCACACAGAGGTTGAACAGGAGAAAAAAATCTCTCCTCCTGAAAAAGGTATCACCAAACAAATCCTTTAATGCCCCACACAACAGGTGGATTTCCACCTACAGCATTTGCCTCTTCACCTCTGTGTTGTCTTCTAACACTGATGCTTGTCTTTGTGTTTTGTTGTCACCTCTTGGCGCCGCCATGACGCCTCTTCTTCAACACCTCTTAAAATGTCCAGCAGCTTTGAGTCTTGTCAAGCTAGAGCAAAGAAAAGGAGCTCAGAAGATACAGGAAATTTATTATGTAACAGAAAAAGTGTCTCCCACAGAAGAGGTCTGGGAGCATGAAGCTGCAGTGAAAGAACGTGCTGAAGTATTGTACGAAGAAGTGGCGCCTCTGGGCGAGGCAGTGGTGTTGTTATCAGAGATAGATGTCTTAAGTACCACAGAAAAGCAGAGCCAAAGAGACAAACAGTCTGAGCTGAGAGGTGCAATATCTGTAACTGAAGCTTCAAAGAGGAAAGAAACCAGAGTGACTAAACAAACTGTTATCCCCAAAACTCACGAAGCTGTCGTTTTAGTCCAGGAAACTGAGTCTGACCAGAAGGTTACAATGCTGCAAGGTAAGCCTTCAAAAGAAAGAGCTGAAGAGGAGTATTTTGTAAGGACAGTTAAGTCAACAACAGAGGAAATTTCAGATGAGAGGAAAGACAGCACATCAGTCAGCCACCACCCAGACCAAAAAGTCATCTCCATACATCAAACCAGCACTGGAGTTAAAAAGACAGAGGTGAGCATTGAAACAGAAAGCAGAGAGAGGCACAAGAAAGACAAATCAGAGGAGTCTATGGTGGAGAAGCCAGATCAAACCAAACCTTCCTCAGCTGTTATTCGTACAGAAGCAAGAAAACACACTGAACACTTGGAGGTGGAAACAAAGGTGCTGACACAAGACACCTCCAAGGAAACAGCTGATCATGATGTCGACATATTACCAGTGATGCCAGATGAAAAACACAGCAGAGCAAAGAAAATTGCGGAGATCACAATTGTACAGAAGGAAGTCACGGTTGAAGACAAAGGAAGAAAAACTCTTCCCACTCAAGTGAAAATGACAGACAAGGAAGATGATAGAAAGAAGGAAACTGGAATTATACCAACTGTCATGTCTGCTTCCTCTAAAGATGAACACAGTGCACCAGAAAGAGCATTAGGTAAGAAACAACAGGCAGCTGAAATACAGCCGGTAGCAGACGACATAGTTAGAGAGCCAAAAATGATCCGAGGAGAGGCTGAGTCTGCAAAAACTGAAGCAGAAGAATCCAAAGATCTCCCTCGTCAGAGAGCTCACACTGAGAAGACAAAAGAAAGTTTAATCAAGGATACTGTTCAGACAAAACCTTCAAAACCAGAAGAGACAGAAAGGATTCCCTCACAAAAAGCATCCAGAGGTACCGAGTGAAAATCTCAGCCTTATGGCTTTATTTTTTAATAACTGTTTCATTTGAATCCCTGTTTGACTGCAGTCTTTTTTCTTCTGCATGCATATCCACCATTTCAGTTTCAGTCCATGATCAACCTCACTTCATCTTCATATCACATTTTCATGTTCATTATTGCTCTTTTTTATGTTCTTTTTTGATCTTTTTTCATGTTCTCTGTTTATGTACTGAATATCTTTCTTTAAATAAACACCAATTCTTCTTTAAAGAAACTGAAGACACTTCTGAAGAGATTTCCACCACTGCTCCTGCGGCTTTGTCTCCTGAAACACAAGTTGCAACAAAAGGAAAAAGGCTAGAGAGAGGTACAGCGACAGCACATTTCCTGTCTTTGATTTTCAGCTCCTGATGTCTTTTATAATGTCTGTCTGTCTTCTTTAACTGCAAATTGTGTGTCTGTATTTTTTCCTAATCTCTTGGCACCGCTGCATGGTGCATTTTCTTCAAACCTTTAAAACTCTTCCAACATCAAGCAACCGCCACTGGTCTTTTAAAGGATGTGGACAGATCATTAGCTCAAAGTACCCTAAAGCATTCAAAGTCAGAGGACGCGTCCTCTGGTGGCATGGAGAGAGAAGAGATTAAAACTACACATCAGCCAGACCACAAAGACAATGAAGAAACTGTGGACAAAAATTTTCAAACAATACTGCAAGGAGAGATTTTAAGCACTATGCAACAACCCGAGGAAATGTCTGAAATGCGTGGTGACATATCTGTTACTGATGGTTTCAAGGCGCAGGATCTTAAAACAACAGCTGGCCCCACAACTAATGAAAATGTGAACGACAAATCCAAATTACCAGTTAGCGAGTTATCTGGTACGACAGGCGGTAAACCATCAGAAAAAGCCAGTGTCCGGAAGAAATTAAAGCCAGCCGACAGAGAAGAGAAACTATTACAGGTTAGAAATATTGAAACATCCTCAAAATTACATGAAACTGATTATCCAGAGCATTTTAAACCAACAGTAAATGTAGCTTTAAAACCTACTTTGGATGAATCTGAGGGAGTGCTGTACACTACTGAGGACATCCAGTCAGAGACAAATATAACTGTCCCCCAGAAAACATCAGCTGAGAACACAGACAGACAGGAGCCCACTGAGTCTACAGAAAGCCACCCTCGAGAAAGTGAGAATGAGATGTCTGAAAGAAGGAAGAACTCTGAAAATAAGACTGAAGAAGTTTACCCTGCATCATTTAAAGACCCCCAAAAAACTGAGCATTTAAAAGAGCAAACATTAGCCAAGAAACTATGTCAAAAGAAAGACGACATAGATCAACATTTACAAGAACTTGTTCAAGAAGGTGCTGATCTTACCGGAGCATTACAAAAACAAGAGATTCATAAAAAGAAAATCAAACCAATAAAGCAAACCAAAGAGGCTGCTGCAAAAGCAACTGAAGAATTTGATAGCTTTCAGCAGAGGACAGACAAAGGACATGAGACAAAACCGAAACAAACCCTGAACACAAAGGTGGTGAAAGTAAAAACTGAGGAATCCACTTTTCTGAAGAAAGCGGAAACAGGGAGGGAAAGCTGTCAGATCTTACAGAAAACTGACAAAGTTGCACCTGAAATTGCCACACCCTCTAAACTGAAAAAAACAAGCCGAGAGGAACAGTTTGATAGAAAAGCTTTAGATACACCTGTGATGGAAAGGTCTGTGATGGGTGCTCCTGAAAAACAGGATTTGATTAACAAATCCGTTATGGAATGTGCCACCATCGATATAACAGAAGCAGGAGCTCAACAACAACTAGAAAAGACAGTTAACAAAGTTCAAGGACTTCTCGTTGAGGGAGATCGGTCCATGCTTAGCACAGTTAAAGATAAAACTTTTAAAGTTACGCCTATTAAAGAGATGAAAACAACACAGGAACAAAGTGATGGGAAGCTTTCACTTCAGTCTTTAATACAGGAAACCACTAAGAAATCAGCAGGTGAAGCTGCTCCTGAAAAATATGTAAAAGACCAAGAGTGTGGCTTTGAGCCAGCTTCAGAGAACATTTTGCAGAAGGCCTCAATTTCCCCAGTAGGAACAAGACAAATACTGACCAGAACTGAAGAGACGGCAGAGGAAAAGCATCCATCAATAGCTATCATTGGTAAAGTCAAAACTCCTGGAGCTCCTACTGAAGATGAAAAACTGCCTGCCACATTTGACGAAGAAATGTATGAAACAGAGAGAGAAACAATATCTCAACAAGAGAAACCTGATGCCATTATAGTTGAAAAAGACCACATAAAGATCAGCAGAGTTAAAGATCAGACTTTTAAAGTTTCTCCTTGTAAACAGATCAAAACATCACAGGAACAACCTAAAAGAAACATATCACTTACTGGCATGATAGAGGAAACGTCTAAATTATTGGAAGTAGCTCCAGAGAACCTGTTAGAAATCAGAAAAATTGAATTTTCTACAGCTGATATTGAACTTTGTGAGGAACCAGTATCCCTGAAGGAGGAGCAAAAGTTAGTGGAAACTAAAGAGGAAGCTTCCAAGAAAATTCCAACAACAATCGTCCCAGAAAAGGATAAAAGGAAGGAAGAGGTAAAAAGACAGGTACAAATAGACATTTTAGATACAGGGACAAGTGATTCTGAAGTAGCCAAGAAACACTCTTCAGAAGAGTATCATGCTCCAGAAAAGTATGGTAAAACTGAAAGAACCATTAATGATAGAGAAGCAGAAGACATGACTCAGTTCAAAACTATTCATTCAAATAAAGGCATGTCAAAGAAAAACCAGACGACTGAAATAATTCCATCAATGAGAGATATAAAGAAACAGAAAACAAAGATATTGGCTCATCTTGAAGAGAAGAAAATAAAGCAGGAACAAGCTGAAACAAAGGCAGAAATTATACCTGAGCTGGAAGAAAAAATGAAGAAGCCTGAGAACAGTTCTCCAGAAAAAGCAATTTCCCAGACTCTAGTTGGAACTTACAAAATGACAGTTGAGGCAATAAAAGATGAAACTGGTAAATTCCCTGCAAGTACAGCGATAAAACTAACAGTGCAGGAAAAGGAAAGAAATGCTCTACTAGAAAAGCAAAGTGAAGATCAAACTGTACAAGAGATCCAGTCCAAGACAGCTGCAGTTAAAAATGACAAGGGCAGGGTTGGTACATCTGACGTACCAGAATCAGACGGTCAGTTCAAGAGAAAGTTGGAGATATCATCTAAAAAATCTCACCTTGTAAAAGATGGAGAATCGTTATCAGATCCTGAACAGTTTGAACACACCAAGCTCAAGGAACCCATAAATAAAGATAAACCAAAGAAATCTGAAGTTAAAAGACAGATTTCAAGAGAAGATGAACCAGAAGTAACACATCAACACACTTCAGCAGAGAATGTGTCTGTAAGAAGCTCTATGTCACCTGTGATGCAAGTTGTATCTGAACCACAGCAGAAGTATGGACGCTCTCCTGAGAAACCTACAGTAAAAGACAGAACCCCCACATTTCTTCCAGCTCAAGAGTCAGAACACAAGCCAAAGCAAACTGAAGCAAAGGCAGAGGTTAAAGACAGTCAGTCAGAGACACACAAACTCATAAAAGAGAAAGGACAGAAGACAGAGAAAGGTACAAAAATCTCCCTCCAAGAATTGCAGTCACAGATGGCTGCCGTTAAAGATGAACATGGAAGTGTGATTCCATTTGAAGTAACAGAAAGAAAACAAGGTGAGAGATCCATTTCAGGTCTACCTGTGATGGAGGTGACACCTGAAAAATATTGCCTAGCTAGAGATGGAGATTTTAAAGTAGACTCTCTTCAAAGAGTCCGTTTACCTGACAACCAGGTCAAAGATTTAGCATTAAGGAAAGCAAACGCTGATGAAACACAAAGTCCTGAGTCTACCGAGGAGACTGCAGCCAAAGATACTCAGTTAAAAGGATTCTTAAGTCAGTTAAAAAATGGCAAAATCACACGCAGACAAAAGGCAATAGAAGAAACATTAAGAGAAGATACTACAACAAAGGTGGATGTCAGAGACCGTTCACCAACACATCAGAAAGTTAAATATGATAGTACATCTTCAAAGAAACCAGATTCTCTGGAAGTTTATATGAAAGACAAAGCCACAGAATTTTCTGGGCAGAAATTAGGTGAAAGTGGAGACAGTAAAGGGCAAGAAAGCAAGTCCACGGTTGAAATGAATGAGGTGAACAGACCTGTAGTGCCAGAGACAAAAGCTCATAGTGATGTCATGCATAGCCATGAGCCCACAGCCAGAGAGCCCTCAGTAACAGATAAAACCAAGTCAAAGATGGCTGACAAAGAGAGTGTCGACTACAAAACAGACACTGCACAAAATATCAGCAGGAAACAGCAATCAGAGGTACTGCATGCCCCATGCATATCTCCTCAAGAAGCTGAAACCACTACCAGAAAGAAGGCAGAAGCTCAAGGGGTTCAGTCCATCATAAACACAAGGGTTTTGACTTTGGAACCAGAAGAGAGAGAAAACGTCTTCGTTCACCAAGTTCCCAGAGGTATAAAGGAAAAAAAAAACCTGTCATTAAGCACGTGTTTTGATCTGAGCACCAGTCCTTGTTTTGCACCTCCTTTGATTCATTCTTATGAGGATTTTTCAGTTCATAACTCTTTGTCTTCATCATTTCAAGAGGATACCCATGTCATGTCACTCATTTCGTTTGGGCACAAACTGATGTCTTTCTCATTATGGCAAGAATATGTCAGCTATGATGCTGTCAACTGAGACAGTCTCTTGGTTTCTTATCACTTCACAGCTAAACCACCACAGGTTTATGTTGTATGTTGGGTTTTCCTCACAGTTTTTTCTAATTCAGTGTTTGTCGTGTCCACATGTGTGTCAAAGATGTTTTGGACAGTGAGGTCAGATATTTTTATGGAATTCTCATATCTTTAAACTCAGTCTTCCAGCTTTGTATGTGTTCATGGTGTTTTGGCCTTTAAATGTGTCCGTGCTCACCCCATCAGTCTTAACAAGAGTCTGATTGTCTTGTAATTTCATTTTCAAGTTCCTGTGGAGGAGAAGAAGCCACCACCACAAGTCAAGGAATCGCTGGTAAAACCAGCTGCTCCCCAAGAAGGTACATCCTCTTTGAATCTATTCATGCCTGTGTCTATGTGGAGAGTTTATGAAGGCATTCGTAATAGAATGTCTCTCTTGTGTAAATATGAATCTTGGCTTTTTCTTGAAACAAAAGAGACCAAACAAGGTGGTTAAAGTCCCAGCATAGCAACATGACTTCTGGTTCTTTTTGGTGCGTGGCTCTCAGAGCTGATATGAAGTGGTTGGAGAGTGAGCTTCTTTAATTTGCCTGTATGCTTTGCATTTTAAGAGAGCAAACCACAGGCTGCTGTAAAAGTTCAAGAAGCTGCCAAAAGGCCTGAGGTCCCTGAAAAAGCTAAGCTGGAAAAGACAGTTGTTCAACAAGAAGAAACAAAGCCAGGTATTCAGACAATGATTCTGACCAAGACCGTGATGATTTTTTGAAAAATATTCTGTGCTTTGCAATACTTCGGTTCGCTCTTTTTTATACTTAAAGTGACCAAGCCACAGCCTGTCATGAAGGCTGAAGAACCAACTAAGATGGCTGCAGAAGAAGAAAAACCAGTGACAAAAAAGATATCTCCTGAAACAGGTAGAGATATTTTGAAGGACTGATAAGGAGGTCCTCTCTTACACATCTTATTTAACACAAAGGATGTTGACTATATAACTGCCCACCTGTGTAACTTTACTGTTGTTGCTACGGGGCTTTCTTACATATGGATTAGACCCCTAGCAGCAGTGCAGTCCTTCTATATTGTCCTTCTGTATTGTTGGTGTTTTATGGTGTGTCCTGATATGTTGGTGATTAATTAATTTATCTTGAATACAACATGTGTCCTTGGACATGATTTAACTTCATTTTAGCTCCTAACAATTAGTTTTTCTCTGTGATCGTTATTCAACTAAATCTTGTGATAATGGACTTTCTTCTCTGCATGTGTCATCCACAATGTCTCATAATGTGTTTCATGGCAAATGCTCACCATGTCTTAAGGTCTTCACAGTAAAGGAGTGGAATAACATGGCCTGTTTAACAACTTTCTGAACTATGCTTCTGTATTAGATGAAACCAAGGGGCCCGTGCAAGCACCAGGAGGAGTCAAGAAAGGTAGGAGCACCAATCACTTTACCTCTGCACACACAGTACACAGCTACTAACAGGAAACAGGAAAACTCCTATACCTATATGTTTCAAACGATCAGTGGGCCACCATTGGGTCCCCACTCCATCAAACGGTACGCTTTCTAGGAGAAACTGTAAACGTCTTTGTCCTTTTGTATGTCTGTTTTGTTTCTGGTATTGTTCTTACATCATCCATAGTTTAAATTATGTTTTTAGAATCACTTATTACACACCCCACCGCCCCCTTCAGTTTTTATATTTATATTTCTAATTTTTCAAAGTGTTGCTATGTGTATGCATTCTGTGTGTTTGTGTAAATTGTGATGTCTCCGTAAGTAATATCAAACCTTTGCTGCCTCAGAAACGGTTCTGCATAAAAAAGGTAAAATTCGTATGGAAGAGGATGGGACATTTGAAATCCCCACCTTGAGAAAAACAACCAGGGTTGTGAGGGAGGTGGAAGAAGAACAAGAGATTGTTGTGCTGAAGAAGATTCCATCAGTTTCACCCAAAGAGCCTGAACAAGAAGAGTTACCTCAGAAGGTCACCAGGAGCACAGTTCTTAATGTTGAGGAGATGGTGCATAAAGAAGAATCTGTTGAAGTGTTATTTGCCACCAGGAGACATGTGGAGGAGAAGAAGCCTAGAGAGAAAGCAGATTTAGTGAAAAAACCAGAAGTTATTCAACCAAAAGAGGAAGAACAAAAAGAGACTCCTAAAGATGCATGGAGCCGACAGAAGCCTGTCTCAAAAGATGAGAAACCAGAAGACAAGATTTCTCTGAAGAAAACTCCCAAAACACCTAAGGAAGAGGAACCTGCCCCACCTAGTACAGCACTAAAGAAAGTGAAAAAGTTGCCATTAGATGAAGTGGAACCAGAAGTTGTCAAACTGAAACCATTTGAAAAGCCTCTTAAACCAGCAGACGAACCAGAGAAAGATAAGAAGGAGAGGCCAGACAGGGATGCGGTGCCTTTCCAGAAGACTGAAAGAATTCCCAGAGAGGTGGAAACTAAAGAACCTCCGAAGAAACCTGAGAAAGAACCTTTGGAAGTAAAGGAGCCACCGGCTAAGGTTCCAAAACCAGCAGATAAAAAGAAAACTCCAGAGAAGGAGCCTGAAGAGGTCAAAATGCCAACCAAGGTGAAGAAGATCCCACCGGTGGAGGAAGAGATAGAGAGTGTCAAGCTGAAGCCCTTCACCAGACCTTCCAAAGACACTGTAGAACCTGAGAAGAAACCACCAGAGGAGAGAGAAAGGAAGCCAACTGATGACCTGCGTCATCGTCGCACAAGTCCAGATGAGAAACCCCAACAAGAGCCACAGGCTAAGCCAAAGAAACCAGAGATCCCAGAACCTCTAGAAGAGAAGCCAGAGAAGCCAAAGAAGGTAGAAGAAGTTCCAGTAGAGAAGACAGTGTCTCCTGTTCCAGCCCCTGCCAAGAAACCTGAAAAGGCTCCTGAGGAGCCCAAACCTCTACAAATAAAGAAAGGAGTAATACCCAAGGTGAAAGAGGAGAAGGAAGAAGTATCTCTGAAGCCTGTGGAGCAGCTCAAGAAGGTAGAGCCCAAAAAGACACCATCTCCTAAAGTCGAGAAGCTTAAAGAAGCAGAGACAGCCCCAGCTGAGAGGAGGCCAAGTGTTGATAAACTCAAAAAGCTTCCTAAAACTGTTTCGCCCAAAGAATCTATTGAAGCTGTGATTCTGAAAAAAGTCCCAAAGAAGCCTTTGCCAGAGGAAGACAAAGTTCCAGAACCAGCAAAACCCGATAAAGAGAAGGTTCCACTGGTAAAAGAAGTTTCTCCTGGAGCTGTGGAGATGAAGAAGGTTGCAACTCAGCCAGAGGAAGAAGCATTTGAAGAGGAGTTTGAAGCTGAGGGAGAGGCTGTGCCAGAGGGAGAGGAAGCGTGGGGCTGGGAGCTGGTTCCACGGGACAGTTACGGCTCAGAGGACTGGGAAGGTGAAGCAGAGGAAGGTGCTCTGGAGGTTCCAGGGGTGGCCAGGAGAGGTGAGATGGTGGCAGCCCCAACTTGGGTGACAACCAAAAAAAATCCTGCCTTTGTGCCATGAATAATATCCACCCATTTCCACTTCCATGCCTCCATGTAAATCCTCTTCACCTCATCATATTTTAAGTGTCATTCAGTTTATGCCATCTTTTCCTTGGAGTACTGTTTTCAGTCAGCGGTTACATTTATCACTTTCTGTCATTTTTGTTGTTTGTGTTTGTGTCATTTGATCATTCTCCATTATGTGGTTTCCTCACTCACTGCGTTTGTTTGTTTTTCCATGTCTTCACAGTTTAATTCTGCATTATCACTGTGTTTTTGTCTGCCTTCATATCAGTTTCATTACTTCATGACCTCACCTCCAGAATCATATCATCATTTCAAATCCATTCACTACGCTACATTACATATCTCTTGGCTCTAGCATGTTTAGCAAGACATAAAAGTACGGTATGATGACTTTGTGAGAAGCAAATTAATTGAAGTTCTTTCTGAACAGAGGGACAACCAGCAGAGGAAGCAGGAAGAGGTAGAGGTAGAGGGCTGAAACGTAAGTCTGTTGTGTAAATAAACAAACGTGAATTTTCAGAAAAAACCCTGTTATCTATTACATTCTGCACTGTGATGTCAGAGTGCCGATTGTCTTCAATTTGTTTACTTAGCCAAGCAGACCCCATCTCCTGGAGAGGGCAGGGGTCGTGGACTGAGGCCTGGTGGAAAAGGGCCACCACCACCAGAGGAACCTTTTGCAGGATTCAAGCTTAAAGCTGTCCCTCTAAAGTTTCTCAAAAAGCTTCAGGACATCGTGTTACAGGAAGCTGAGTCTATTGGCTCGTCTGCTGTCTTTGAATGCGAGGTCTCACCTTCCACTGCCGTCACTTCATGGATGAAAGATGGCAGTAATCTTCGTGAGAGCCCCAAGCACAAGTTCACTTCTGATGGCAAAGACCGCAAGTTGAGCATTATTGATGTCCAGCTGTCTGACACTGGTGAATATACCTGTGTGGCCAAGAATGCTGGCAAGGAGATATCATGCACAGCCAAGCTCATTGTTGAAGGTAGAGTAAATTTCCTGCAGTCCTGTGGTACAGAAATCTATCTGTTGCAATCATTTCATCAGTGGTGAATTCCTCTATTTTTTTTGCCTCCTCACAGAGCTACCTGTGAAATGGATCAAAGAGCTGGAAGAGGAGACGTCAGCTATCAAGGGTCAGCCAGTGTACATGACTTGCGAGTTGAGCAAAGAGAGAGATGTGATATGGAAGAAGAATGGCGAGGTCCTCGAGAAAAAGGAGGGCAAAATTCAGATCAATATCATTGGTATGCAGCATGCCGTGACCATCCAGAACTCCACTGAGGAGGATGCTGGTACCTTCTCATGTGAAGTGGCCGGCCAGGAGAACGTTAAAACTACGACCAATGTCAAAGTGATTGGTAAGCATAGTAAGACATAGTACATGCAACATGTAACAAATGTAACATACACTTTTTTCTTGTTTGATGGCTAATTTTTATTTCTATTCTCTGTCATTTTGAAAAAGTTCATTCAGAATAAGAACAGACAGAAATATCAGAAGATTGTGTTAAAGCTTGGCATCATAAATCTTGATGTCCAGTTCAAAACCAACTATCCCAAAGTTGCCTGCAACTAAATGTTATTATTTCCACAGCTTGGACATTGAGCAGAGATTATGAATAACACTAATATTCTCTAACTGAGCACCACTACTACAGTAATCTTTGAAAAAGTTCAAACTCTCCTTATATTAGTTAAACTAGGTTAAGATGATATGATCTTGTCAGCTCTGCCAATATTCATTATTTGAATTGTTCAAATTTTGAAAAGTGTGATCATCCCTGACTCAACAATATTAAAATCCATCAGAAATCATCAGAGACTGGCTCGTGAAACCACTGAGAGACCAGCACGTAAAACCGAAGGCTGCTGCTACATTCAAGTGTGAGCTTTTCAAGGAAACTCCCAACTGGAAGTGGCTCAAAGGAGAGCAAGAGATCACTCCATCTGACAAGATTGAGATCAAGAAGGAAGGAAAGGAGCTGACGCTCACCATCAAGAACTGTCAGCCAGAAGATGTAGCAGAATATGCCATGGAGGTGGAAGGACGCATCTATACTGCCAAACTAACACTAGGAGGTTCATCTGTTTACATACTTATATTCATATTAACTATAATCCTTCGAATAGTTGTACTAGTTTTCTATTGAGCGGCTGATATATGAGTAGTAACTTCTAACAATGTGTTTGCAGAGCGGGAGGCTGAGATCCTGAAGCCTCTGGCCAGCGTTGAGGTGACTGAGAAGGAAGATGCCATGTTTGAGACAGAGATCTCTGAGGACGATGTTCCAGGGGAATGGAAGCTCAAAGGAGAGGTTTTGACCAGATCCCCGGTAGGACACGGACAACTTGTGTTGTACAAGTCTTGATACATGTACTCATTAACTAACGTGAACTCATTCTGTGTAAACATATTGTAATGTATTCATTAGACATGCGACATCCAAATGGAGGGCACAGTGCGTAGGCTCAAACTGAAAAATTGCCAGTTGGATCAAGCCGGAGAAGTGACCTACACGGCTCTGAACGCCATAACCAGCGCCATGCTTAATGTCAAAGGTAAGAGGGACTCCTGTCACACAGAACTGGAATTACAGCGCCTGTGATTTTAGAATACGAGCTGTAAAAATAAAGGTGTATGGTCTGTAGGCAATAAAATAAAGTTGAATTAGTTGTGAGACTAGACCTTAGACCTTTATTTAATAGGGCTGACAAGTTGATGTGATTATTTGTTCCACTTTATGCAGCCTGGGAAGACAAGAAGGAATTTTGAGCATTTTCACCGGTCGGATCGTTGTCCTGTATTTGTTGTCCTATGTGTTGTACAGTCTGTGTTCAGTGGAAAATGTAAATTCTAAATGTGTCTGTTGTCAGAACTGAAAATCTGTGTTGTTTTTCTGCCGTATATTTGTACAGTCTGTATTAAATGTTTGATGTTAAATATACACCGTGGCCAGTTTTATAGTTAGCACGTTAGTGACCCTATTACTGGCCTAAAAATGATTTAGCTAGATTTAGCAAAAGTAATGGAGGTCAGTAACTATTGAGCAGCAAATAGTTGACTTTCTCCCAGCAAACTGGCACAAAGTAACAGCACGGACTTCAAGAAACCCAAGTGGAAAGAAGAACAGCCTGAAGAAAGACGATATCCTCGCATTCTGTAGAACCTGCGGGCAGAATTTAAGAAGATGCTGTTTCCTCACTGTGGCAAAACGTTAATGTGAATAATACGAATTCTTGTTACCAGCAAAGCGACATTCCTTGATGAAAGCCTTTAGCTTTCAACACGTGGAATTCTTCAACACCTGCTTTGCCACAAAGCAGACCACATATCTAAACAATCCTCAGAGTTTAAAGTTATTCTTTCTGCACAAGCTGAAGATGTCTCCTGGAGGATTCACATAGTTTAAGATAGAGGATCTAAGTGGATTGGCATTTATGTAGCACTTTAGACTTGAGATCTGTGAGATCAGTGAGCTTCAGGTTTAGTTGGCATCAAGCAGTCAGCTTCATGATTCAGTGAAGTGAGACACAAAAAGGTAAAAAAACTGGCCTCGCGCTGTAGACTCCAGTGCTGTTGTCGTGTTCTGTGATGTCATTTTGTACCTGTGTCACTTTTTATCTCAGAAATCGAAATGGACTTTGTTGTCCCGCTGAAGGATGTTTCTGTGCCAGAAAAGAAACAGGCTAAGTTTGAATGCACCATCACGAAGGATGTCTCTAAGGTCATGTGGTATAAAGGGGCTGACATCATCACCCCAGACCAAAAGTATGACATCATCGATGATGGAAAGAAGCATATGCTGATTATAAACTGCTGTGAGTTTGATGACGAGGATGAATATACGATTGAAGTTTTGGGCAAAACCTCAAAAGCTAGACTCACAGTGGAGGGTAAGTGATGACCTGCCTTTACTGAAAATAAAGGTGGAAAATGATGGTTTTCATTGTATTCACTGAACTGGTTGCTTCCTCTTCATATGAGCTAACTCGTATGAACATGTTGTATTAATACAATTATAGGTATCAGGCTCAAATTTATCTCACCAATAAAGGACCAAACTGTAAAGGAAGGCAACACAGCTCGCTTCGAGCTGGAACTTTCTCATGAGAACATCCCCGTCACCTGGTACAAGAACGATGTTAAAATCCATCCGAGCAGAACAGTTGTCACTCACGTGGATGGAAAGAAGCATGTGCTAGAAATAAGGGAAGTCACTCTAGATGATATCTGCCAAATTAAGGCTGAGGCCAAAGGAATTCCTTCCATGGCCAACCTGACGGTTATAGGTAAACCAAGACCACCTGTTTTCTTCCTGTCACCTTCATTCAGTGTGTGTTCCTCTCACATCGGTTTGTTCATGTTCGTGTCTGTCCAAGTCCACAAAATGATTTTACTGTACTCTTGTAAAAGAGTGTCTCTGTGTTGTTTTTTGTCATCCATTTGTATTTCTCATTTGCTATCACTGTCTTGTCTTGCGCACCGTGTACTTTGTATTTGTTGTGCATTGTGGAGTCACCCAGAAATGTCCACATTCCAGAGGGAGACCCGTACTTCACAGTTAAGCTGCAGGACTATACTGCAGTGGAGAAAGATGAGGTGGTTCTAGATTGCGAGCTCAGCAAAGACGTCGATGTTATGTGGTACCACAATGAGGCTGAGATCAAGGCCTCGAAGATGGTGACCATTAAAGCTGAAGGCAAACGCAGAACCCTCATTATCAAGAGAGTTGGAGACAAAGACAAAGGACAGTACCTATGTGACTGTGGGACAGACAAGACAACAGCAACACTTCACATTGAAGGTAAAGACCCAGAACGTGTTTTTGATTCTTCGTCATTTTGAGGCAGTTTATCCGTTCTTGGTACACGTCTCCACCTGTGTAGCCTCCTAACCCTTCATCACATCCTATCAGTATCTTCGTTTTTTTACATATTTTTTGGATATTTAAATGTCTGTATGTCTTCTGTAAGAATTTTGTCCCCTCTTTTAAACGTCAGCTCGCCACATCAAGGTGATTCGGCCGATGTATGGCGTTGAGGTGTTTGATGGAGAGACAGCTCGATTTGAGGTCGAGCTCAGTGAGGATGATGTCCACGGTCAGTGGAAACTGAACGGAGAAGTCCTCAGTCCATCTGCTGTACGTCACATTAAGCTACATCTCAACAGATTTTCTTTTACCTGTGGTGAAATTCACTTTTGTTTGACCATAATCAGGACCTGAATTTCTTTAAGAAGTACTGAAAAGTTTTCGTTTGACTAATTTCACTTATATAGCCTGTCAGATAAAGATTTAAAATATGAGACAGCAAACAAATAAAAGTGAATTGACCAGTGCCCTGCCCTGATCACGTTTCTTTGAGCCCTCATGATGTTCCTGAAATGCTGAAGTTTGTTGACCATCTGCAGGATGTTGAGATCGTGGAGGACGGCGCCAAACACACTCTGGTTTTGTACAACTGCAAAGTGCCTCAGACAGGCGAGGTGGCATTCACTGCTGCTAATGCCAAGTGTTCTGCTAACCTGAAAGTGAAGGGTGAGCTTTCACTTCCCCACTTTACATTCTTATGGTTTTTTCTGCAACCCTGGACAACTTCAGTACTGTTGTTGATTTTCATCTTAGCATTCTTGCATCTATTTTTTAACTAAAATCTACCTGGCTTACTAATGTAATAGTGATTTACATTTTATGAACGATGGGGTAAATGCTATTACATTATACTGACCAAATGTGGACCTTTGGGGCTCTGCATTCTTCTTTCTTTTGGTCAGTGTTAGAAGTCGCTGCCAGCCAACTCAGGTTTTCCCGTCAATTCTCCACTTTTACTTTTGTCTGTCTCAATCAACAGAGCTCCCGGTGTCATTCGTTACACCGCTGGCTGACGTGCACGTGTACGAAAAGGATGAAGCAAAGTTTGAACTGGAAATTTCTAGAGAGCCCAAAAGCTTCCGTTGGCTCAAGGGATCTCAGGAACTGTCAAGCGATGATAAGTTTGAACTCCAGGTGGAAGGAAAGAGGCACAGTCTTATTGTAAAATCTGCCAGATATGAAGACGAAGGCAAATACATGTTTGAGGCTGAAGATAAGAGGACAACTGGAAAGTTAATTATTAAAGGTAAACAAAGTCAGACGGTTTAGGTTTTATTAGACAAGAATGGTTTGACGAGTTCAAGACCAAATTCTTCTTTTTGCGCGCTTTCTAAACAGTGTGAGTGTTTGCCAAAAGCCTTGGTCCAAAATGTTCTCATAACCCTGATCACATACGTTTAGCTACTTTGGCACTGTTCTGTTTCTCCTGGTTTGGTTCCAGTGACAGGAATATTACAGCAACATTTGACATAGTGTAAGAAAAGAAATGTTTTTGTGAGATATGAAGGCTCTGACCCAGCCTCTTACTGACCCCTTACACGCAAATGGGGGAAATCCCTGGTTCTTCATCTGGTTAAAAGACTGACACCACAAGAATGGAGGCTGTGAAAGCAGCACATTAATGCCAGCGGTGTCGCCATCTCACGTGACAACTGCCACGGTGGAGAGGATGTTCAGATTTCCACCTGCTTTTACCAATCCAGGAAGCACCCTGACAACAAGTCATCACGTTTTCATACGTTTTACAGTAGCTATACGTCATCTCTATTCCTACTGGTGGCATGATCATCTGTGCCTTCTCTGGCTCCATCTTCAGGCCAAACAAGGACATGAACCCTTTATATGTTGTTCACCCCTTTATCCTTAATCGTGTTGATCGTGTGGTTTGACAAAGGCTTTAGGCAATCATTCATTGTGTACGCTGAATTACACACAGGAAAATAAGTGCGTATTAACCGCATATTTAATATATTAATCATAGTGTAAGGTAATTTGTTGGATTAGCCTATACATTATTGTTATTAAGCAGTTCCCCCCTTGGGATTAATAGACCTTAATCATTTGATGTCTTTACAAATGGTACATCTTTGTATTTGATATCCTACATATAAATATGATTTCTTATCAGGTATTCGCCTCGCATTTGTCAAGCCGATAAAAGATGTGACTGTAAAGGAACGGGAAACCGCAGAGTTCAGCGTTGAACTCTCTCATGAAAAAATCCCAGTTGTCTGGTACAGAAATGACGTCCGTCTGCACCCCAGCAAGGTGGTGCACATGTCAGAGGAAGGAAAAGTCCACACCCTGGCCTTCAAGGAGGTCACAATCGATGACACTTCCATGATCAAAGTCGAGGCAATGGGCAAGACTTCAGAGGCCATGCTCACTGTTCTCGGTTAGTATCATACCACCGAGGGATGCAGCCAGATTTCCACACATAGCATGAAGTGTCAGAGGCAGGATTCCCTCACTTTTTACCAAATGTCCATGATTTTATATGTAAGCTGCCTATTTCCACTATATGGCAAATTTAATCCAGAATGAGGTCGTTTCTAAAATCCTCTTCATATATGAGCAACAACGAGAGCTTTGCACAAACCAAACCCGTCTTACTTTTTAACACTGTGAACCTGCATGATGATGTTTCCAAATTTAAACGGACATACTCCTGAGCTGCACAACAATAATCCACTGGTGACATTTTTTGGGTGAACATTCATATTGTACTCTCTTTAGCTCTGTTTTTAATGGGTTTAATCCTGGTGTTTGCCCTCAGAGGGCGACCTGTACTTCACAGTGAAGCTCCAGAACTACACAGCCGTCGAGAAGGATGAGGTGGTTTTGCCCTGTGAGTTGAGTAAGGCCGCTGGTGTGGTCAGATGGTTCAAAGACGGCAATGAAATCTTTCCATCGAAGAACATTTCCTTCCAGTCTGACGGCAAAAAGCGTGTGCTGGTCATCAAGAAGGCAGCAAAGAGCAACATGGGAGCGTACACCTGCGACTGCGGAACGGACAAAACCACTGCTGACCTGAACATCGAAGGTAATACCTGTGGAGATCCGGCTCCTCCAGACCACGTCACGACTCAGGCCCCACCCACCAGCGTTCATTGTTTGGAGCTGTTATCTCCCCTCCATCCTGCTTTACTGCAGCCTGTATTCTATTCTGAATGTTTGTCATTGTTGTAAATATTATCATCAGAAGTCTTGAGAATAATCTAACCTTGCACAACAGTAGAGATGTTAATATCTAAACCTTCTGTTCACAGTTCTATATATTACTCTTCATATGGTATGTGTGTGTGTGTGTGTGTGTGTGTTTATGAGGTAATGTAAAATTACAAAATGATGAAAAGATAAATATTACTGTTAGATGTACAGTTTTAAAGGTTTGTATTATTTTGCTAATGACAGAATAATTATGGCAGTAGTCTGTGTAGGCAGATGTGTGGATAATGTGGAGAAGTTTTATGAGGCTGATTATTTTCAAGATTTCTTCAGTGTCTTCTGCTTTTGCACAAACTGTAAGTCGCTCTGAATGAGAGCGTCAGCTACTCGCCCAAACTGTCACTTTTTTCATTTGTCTAATTTTGCTCCCTGCTGATCAGCTGATCATTCATCTGTTACGCTGTACAGTATGACAGTGTGAAACTGTTTTCTGCGATGTTATCTGAGAGATTTCAGTCAGCTTCACCTTCACTCTTGGGGTTTCCTAACACGTCTTTAAACCTCTGCAGAACGTGACATCAAGGTCGTCCGTCCGCTGTACAGTGTGGAGGTCACAGAGACCGAGATAGCTAAGTTTGAGACAGAGATTTCTGAGGGAGACCTTCACGCCATCTGGAAACTGAAGGGCGAGACCCTTCACCCATCTGCGGTAAGATTTAATGCCTGCAAAGACACATTTAGTCACCTTGTTTAACCTTATTTATGTGGTAAAAATGAAAAGTGTTCAGAGAAGCTGTCCTTTTGCAGGAATACTCGGTTTACATTCAGTTAAATTCAGCACAGCTTTATTTATCACTGGTCAATACTCTGGAACTTCTTGTAGAAATGTTTTGAATTAGAACATCCTGTGTTGTCATCATCTCTGGTTTTGATGACTAAAGTTTATATGAATGTTATTTGTTGCCAGGATGTGGAGATCAAGGAGGAGGGAACCCGGCACCTGTTGATCCTCTATAACTGTAAAATGGACATGGCTGGGAGCGTTGACTTTGCAGCAGCTAATGCCAAATCCTCAGCTCAGCTCAGGGTCAAAGGTGACAGAAACAACTCTAACATGAATCACAGACATTTTCTTTCGTTTGCATGCAGCTAAAACTCCCTGAAACTGTGAGGTCTGTTCGGACGTCTCTGATCCCTTTGAGTTTCAGGAATAGGATCAACACAAACCAGTAACAGTCATCGGCCACTTTGTCCTTTGTTGTGTTTAATAATTACATTAATCACTGTTAATTTGAACATTTGTGATTGATTTTGGTTAGTTTAATGAAAAAGAAACAACAAGAAGGTCCTGGTTTTGAATCCAGCTCAGAGCAGGGACCTTCTGTGTGCAGTTTGCACGTTCTCCTGAACTCGTTCGGTTTTCCTCTGGCAGCTCCAGTTCCTCCTTCCATCACAACATGATAGGTAATCCTCCTGTGCCCTGCACCAATGCCCGGGCTCACAGCTTGAGTGCTCCTAACACTTAGGATGGAATTAATGAGGAGGATTCATTTCCAGAAACAGATCAAGAATATCTTAAATCTTGAATGTTTTGAACTGTGATATCAGACATTTTTGGAAGAAGTGCGTAGGAACTCACACATTTTGGAGGAAGCTCATTTCCACCACTTCTTTATGTGATCTCATTCTTTCACTCATGACCCAAAGTCTTGAACACAGCTGAGGATAGGACTGTAAAGTGACTGGTAAGGCTTGACTTTGACACTCAGCTCTCTCTTCACCTCAGCAGAGCAGTACAGCATCCTCATCACTGCAGACACCACACCAATCTGTCCGTCTCCTGTTCCACTCTCTCCTCACTCATGAACAAGACCCAAAGATACTTAAACTCTTTCACTTTGGCCAAGACTCGTTCCCAAACCAAGCTGAGGATCATGGCCTCAGATTTAGAGGTGCTAATTCTCAGTCCAGCTGCCTCATACTCAGCTGCAAACTGCCCCAGTGTGGAGGTCACGGCTGGACGAAGCAAACAGAACCACATCATCTGCAAAAGCAGAGAGGAGATCTTGAGACCTCTGAACCAGACACCTTTTGTCCCTTGGCTGTGCCTAGAAATTCTGTCCATAAAAATGATGAACACATTTGGTGACAAAGGGCAGTTCTGGTGGAGTCTAGGAACCAGGACCCTCACCCTCATTAAACTTTGACTGAACCCACATGCGCTGTGGATGGAAGAGACCCACGAGGACAGAAAGGTCCTGTCATATATAAAGGCGCTCACTCAGAAGAACTTTGTATTAAAGGGAACAGCGACTGCACCCACACAACATAACAGATCCGACTGATCAAAGGTCAAGGGTTCAAGTTTTTCCTTCAGTTTGTCACCTGTCTGTAACTCAGCTACTGATGAAACACTTTGAGCCTTGTAAACACATGGCTCTACTAATGCCATAGTTACACCAGTCACAGGATTCTCCTTCATCATTGAGTTTTAAATCAAATATTTATAACAAATAGAGTGCTATATCATATAGCAAGCTATTCCACCGTCACAGACCTGTCCATTTTCAGATCATATTTCTGTGCCCCTCAGGTATAAACCGTAAACTCTTCAGACTGACAGCTTGTGGTGAAATGCAGATGGCTTCCTTTTAACAGGCTGTAAAGGGACCTTAATTCAGGCATGTGAAGAAGCCCGCTGTAAATACTTGATGTGGCTTGTTAATCCAAACTGACATGCTTGAGTTCTATTTGGCCTGTATTACCAGAACGTCCAGAATGCCAGGTCCCACTTCACTGTTACTAAAACCATGAAGTGGGCCTTTTTTGTAGTGCGATTGGGTAACTCGTGAGGAGATCCACACTCTCCATTTCCAGGAAAATTGCAGGCTGATGATTGACAGGAGCAGATTGGCTTCCCTTGATGGATTTGGCAGAAGTGGGCTCTCAGCCAGTCATGTCCCTTAGTTATTTTAGAAGCCACATGCCTTTTCTAGAGCAGGGTTACAGTGATTGGCAGGGGGAGGACATGACCCCTACTCTCACTGGCTCTGCCTGCTATATACATCCGACAGCAGGTTGTATGCTAATGAGCTTGCCCCCCCCAATGCCAAGTCTCAGGGTGGCTGGTTTCAGTTGTCCAAGGGCTTCCAGCAACCAGCCTTCAGCTCAAACACCATGAGGATTAGCCACTGAGGATTAGCTGTTTTTCTCTGGGGTTTTTTGGCTCTGTTGACCTGTTTTTTGGGGGGGCTAACCATGTCTTCTCCCCAATTAAAAGCCCGAGTGATCGGCCTGCAGAAGCCTCTGAAGGATGTCACCGTGACTGCTGGGGAGACCGCCACCTTCGAGTGTGAGCTGTCGTACGAAGGCATCCCTGTCGAGTGGTTCCTTGGGGGTACAAAGCTGGAACCAAGTGATAGAGTAAGTCCCAACACACCTGACTGAGTCCTCACAATGTTGCTTTACCACAAACGGGCTCACTTCCTGAAACACAAGACCCATTCACGCTCAGGTACAAAGTCACGACATGAGTCCGGGCCTCATGGTCCTGGTGTAAGGCCAGGCAGGTGTTCTCTTTGTGTTGGTTCATAATGTTCATTTTATTTGTCCAACGAGCTGCTCCAGCTTCAGCCTGTCTCCATATAAGGACCTGCTGGTGGAGGTTAAGGATTGCAGCTGAGCATTCGATCCCAGTTTTGAGATAACACAGGAGGGAGGCTTTTCTGCCTTGCAAGTGTTTCTGTGGAGTTATTTTTAACAGCTGAAGAAGGCTGAAGCACGGGGCAGGTGGAAGCAGGAGCCTTTGGACAGCACCAGTTTTAAAACCACAGGACTTGCTGTAAATGTGCGATGTGTCGACGCGGTTGCTGTTTTCACGCTGAAATTAAGAGTTGGTGTGACGAGTCCAAGCCCTGAAATGAAATCTTATCATTAGTTTAATGTAATCTGAGAAGTCTGAGACATGATCTCTCTGTTGGTTAACCAAGTGTCATTTACTGCATGTTACATGTTCTGCATGGAGAATAACATACTACATCCACTCTCAGAATATAAGCACTCACTGTGCTTCTGTCTGTTCTACCTCTGATTTAATTTGGCTTATTTTCCTAAAATGTAAAGTTCAACAACGTCTTAAACCCTCGGGAATAGTTTTGTAGTGATTTTTTTTTTTTTGACAAAAGAAGTAAAATTCACACCCAATATGACAGATCTAAATTAATTTAAATAGTAAGGCAGAAGTGACAATGGTACCTGCTGTTACACCTGAAGAGAAGATTGTCAAGAACCATGACCAGGAGTGAACTGAACTTCCACAAGTGTCAGTATTAAAAGTTAACCGTGGACTTTAAAAGTTATCACCCACAGACCTGAAAGAGGTGCTTACAGCGTGAACCTGGATATGCTTTTACTAAAAGATTAAGAATAAGGTTCTAAAATACATCTTTAATTTCAGTTTGAGAACTCAGCATAAATTTAGATCATTTTTGATGATGTTTATGAGGTATATTAAATAAAAATGACCAGTGCTCAGGCTTTCAGTGGGCCTATAACCAATAAAAAAGGCTCAGCAAAACCCACATGATAAATAGTTTTAAAACAAAGTAATAATCAAGGTGTTTGATGAGACAAGGTATACACGCCCATCAGCAGAGACCCAGCTAATCTGATCCTGAGTTTCACCTTGAAAATAAATTAAAGGTTTTCAGCTGAAGCTGTTACAAAAGTCAAATCATTTCTTTTGCAGCCCTGAAGATACTTTACTGTCTTTTTTTAAATTGTCAGGTTACACTCAGAAGCAAAGCATGTATTTTTACATTGACAGATCTTTATTCTCTGCACTTTAAGAACATTTAAATGTGTATCATTTTGAATCATCATTCAACCTAACACAAGCCTTTGGACATGCAGTAAATGTTAATGGTAACCTGTACTCAGCTGATGTGTGACAGCATTTTACTTTTAACTCACACAACTATGAAAAATATAATTATCAAACAATAATAAAAATAATCCTGACATTTGATGGGACACGTGAATTTCGTTAGTTTCAATTTGTGATTCTGTAAAAAAAAAAACAATTAAAATCAACAAATGATACACTGGATATTTAATTTCTCCTCAGTGAGATGTGGAACTGTCAGCTCACACAGCTCAGTGTTGGATACAGAGAGGAGATATATGTCATAAAGGTCACATAGTTTAAACTGGGGGGAAGAAAAGCAGCTGCCTGTATTCGTTTTAGCTGTCAGGACTCAGCGGCGTGAATCTGTATGTGCTAGAGACTTGAGAAGTTCTGTGGATTTGAAAGGTAGCCTGCAGGGAAATAATGTCACAAATAACCCACATGCTGGGCCCTCCAGAAACCAGAGAAAAGGGATGATAAAACACCCTGAGCCGTTACGCTTTACCTAACTGATGATGCTCAGAGTTATAAACCCACTTTATCAGGGACTCTTATTGCTTAGGGATAATACAATCCCATACGGACTGTACCAGTGAGGTTTGATGTTACATATTACTGACATAGTTTAAGGAACAATCACCCAAAGAATAATAGACAGAAAACCCTCAATCTGACAGACTTGATGTAACCTGACAGGTGATACTCAGGGTGCCACCCTAAGAACAGTCCCAGCACAGATGTTTGGAACAACCATGAACTCTGTTAACTGATGAACTTAGCAGTCAAAGCAGCTCTGATGTAGACTAACAGTTTAACCAACATTCAGAGACTGAACACTAATATTTTTCTGACTAGAAACCAATGCTCCCCTGAAACTTGACATACTGTATTACACACAGTGAAAAAGGATGTTTCTGTTGTTACGGTTCCCAACTTAATGGCTCAAAGACACCGAACACTTGACGCCACCACACTGCTGCATTCAATGAGTCTTTTAATAAAGTTTTATGATCACTTACATCAATCAAACATAAACCAAAAGGGAGATGGGAGCCACGGCACTAACAAACAGAAGAGGGTTAGGGACCACAAACCAGCCACACAACGGGCCGTCAGACTTGGGCTTCTCCTCAAAACTAATCAAGCAAACTAACTAAACGGCGTGTAACTCCAAACACAGCTAATAATTATTAAACATAACTGCCAAAAGCAACTAAGAAATACTGCCGGTGCTCATGAGGAAGGAAGCCGGACAGAGGGAGTGCCCCTCATGCTCTGCCTCCTCTGGCTTTATATGGATAACGAAGCTCAGCAGCCAATGAGCACTGAGGAGAAATCACATCAGACAGAACAGAGAAGAGGTTCATTAAATAACAAAACAGGTCGACATGCCCACCCAGTGGGTGTAACTGGTGGTGTTCAAGAAAGGAACAACTGTCACTCTTCTGAGTGTGTAAACCTAACTTTACATCTTCGTCTTCTTCCTGCTGGGGTCGCCACAGCACATGCATTATGAATCTGCATTTGGATTTGGCGACGATTTTATGTCGGATGCCCTTCTGATACAACCCTCTCCATTTACTCGGCACTAGGAGTACACTTGTACATGTATGTGGCCCTGTGGCTGGTTTATAAACCTAAATTTTTATGAAAATCAAAAAAGTGCTCACATTGTTCGTAACTCTTTAATTAGTCGTTGTTTTGGTCCTCAGACTTTCATTACCTTAGAGACAAAAAGAAACCGACTGTTTGAACCTGATGTTAAGCTAAAACCTGCTGATTTTGTTCATTCAGAAGAACATGAAAGACTCTGACACCCTGACAGGAGGTATTCAGGCCAGGTTTAACCCTGTGACTACTGACTGTATTACAGGTGGTGTTGAAGGCGGAGGGTAAAGTCCACAGCCTGACTCTGCGTAACGTCCAGTTGAATGAAGCTGGACAAATCAAACTTACTGCCAAAGACTTCCAGACTGAGGCCAACCTCATCGTCAGAGGTAAGACAGCAGCAGAATCCAGATTCCTTTCTTTGACTGCAAGGAAGTTACCACTTCTCTTCAGCTCGCACTCTAAGCTGCAGAAGTGTGCTGCGATGATGTGTCACCAACAGAAGTCGTCTCGGGTCATTTCAGATAGATGAGCTTACATGAGATAAGATTTCCTGTTTCTGTCCCTGTGTCAGTGGAGCTGAATCAGTTACAGAGAGTGCAGGAGGTGGTGCAGAGGGTGGTGGAGATTCTCTCTTTGCTCTCCTTTCTCTCTCTCCCCTCACCCCCAACCGGTCGAGGCAGATGGCTGCCCCTCCCTGAGCCTTGTTCTGTTGGAGGTCCCTTCCTGTTAGAAGGGAGTTCTTCCTTCCCACAGTCACCAAATGCTGCTCATAGAGGATGATCTGATTGTTGGGGTTTTCTGTCTAATACTGTAGGATCTTTACCTTACAGTGTGAAGCAGCTTGAGGCGACTTTTGTTGTGAATTGGTGCTGTATAAATAAAACTGAATTTAATTGAACTGAAAATGTGACTCTGCATCACAGACAGCTTTCTAACAGGTCCTCAGGGCCTGCAAGCTTGTCCTGGTATAGTTTCTCCATCTGTCTCCTATGCTGGCCAGAAGTTACAGTCATGTCAGAGGTGGGGGGAGTCTAATCCTCACATGAAACCCAGTGATTTCTTCATTCCACTCCACACGTCCTGTGTGTTGTTCTGCTCAAGTTCCTCCTGTAGGCGTCTCTTCATTTCCTCAGCTTCTCTCCTCAGTTCTTCCTTGTCCTTGGACCCAAAGGTAGACTCATATCAGACCGCTCCTAAAATGGTAAACAGTTTTCCAAGAAATAAAGGAGGAAGCATTGTGGCATATATAATCCCTATCATGTCGATGGTCTCTAAACTTTAAGTTTTAGTGAAGAAAATTCTAAACATTTATTCTCAGAGAGCCACAGAAGATAGATAGAGTATAGAAATATGTCAGATCACACAAATTCTACTATACGTCACAGAATCCTTCATAATAACAATAATCATAGAATGAATAAAATGTAAGCTAATATTTGCTTTTCACATGTGTAATGTGACAGAAGGATAGCAGCAAGAGTGAAAGGGAAGGTTTACAAGAGTGAGACCTGCTATGATGTATGGTTTGGAGACAGTGGCACTGACAAAAAGACAGGAGGCAGAGCTGAAGATGTTGAGATGTTCTCTGGGAGCAACCGGTGACCAAGAAGAAGAAGATAATGTTTCCAACACTTAGACTGAGAGAGCTGCCCCAATAAATTACTGGCCACCCAAGTAAATTTTGTGATTATTTTTACATTTGCATCCAGAGATAAAAAGCACTATCAGTTTTCTGGTGGACTAGTGAACTTCACTGTCTTGGACTGCAGCTACTGTGTGAGCTGCAGGGTCTCTCTAACCACAACCAGCAGAAGGTGGAGAACTGGTTCAAGTGTTGCTATCCTGAACAGATGAAAAGCTAGACTGGCAAACCGGCCTTAATAAGTGAATGTCACTGCAGGCTTATTTGCTTAATCAAGATGATGGTAATTCAGATATGAAATAAACAGCTCTTTATATTTCAGTGCTGTTTGGAGCAGAGTATAAACTGAACTGCTGTCTTTCCTACTTCTGTGCACACTCAGAGCCACCAGTGGAGTTCAGTAAGCCTCTGGAGGACCAGACAGTGGAAGAGGAAGCCACTGCCACACTCGAGTGTGAAGTTTCCAGGGAAAATGCAGAGGTGCAATGGTTCAGGGATGGACAGGAGATCCGCAAGACCAAGAAGTACGAGATGATCGTAGATGGACGCAAGCGAGCGCTGGTCATCCATGACTGCACCTTGGACGACTCAAGGACATACACTTGTGATGCCAAAGACTTCAAAACCTCCTGCTTCCTCAACGTTGAACGTAAGCATTGTTGTAAAATGGAAGTGAGACGATTACAGAGGGAACTGTGCAACAGTCGAATAAGTAGTCCTATGGTTACAGAAACAGACTTCTCAAATGAGGAGGGGTCCCACATTAAGTAAAGGACCCTGGTTTTAGGCTCTTAGGCTTTAATGTACAGAGTGTTTCAAAAAGATGGACCCAGTTTCAGTGCAGTATATTTCTTGATAGCAACATGGGACAATTACACAAAGTTACAAATGGTTAGTTGTTGTCTTTTAAACCTCTTGGCCCCGCCCTTTCATGTGGTAAACATCTGATTCAAGGGCAGTTTGTGGTTGCAGAGATATAGTGATTTCAAATAGAGTCCATCTTTTTTGAAGCAGTCTGCACTTTACATGACAACTGAACCCCTGAAAGAGGGAAACAACCTGTTGTTTTAGTTAAGGAACCCTCTGTAAGCTGTAAGAGCCCCTGAGAGCACAAAATGCTTTCAGGACCCCCATAAAATCACATTAGCTATATGGTAAATGGACTGGTGCTTATATAACACTTTTCTACTCTAACTGGGCACTCAAAGCACTTTTTACTACAAGTTTCATTCACCTATTTACACACACTTTCACACACACATTCATACAGAACTTTATTCTCTGCCTTTAAGTACATTTAACTGTCACTCACACATCCACACTCTGATGGATGCATCTGGAGCAATTTGGGGTTCGGTGTCTTGCCCAGGGACACTTCAGCAAATGGACTGGAGAGGCCAGGGATCAAGCCACCAACCTTCCTGTTGGAATACAGCCCGCTCTACCTCCTGAGCCACAGCCCCCAATATAAGTTCAGGATCCTCTGCTCAGACTACAGAAACTCACTAAAGTCAAGGGGTCCCCTAAAAAGATAATTAAGTATAAAAAACCTTTAAAAGAAGATTTTTTTGTTATCTTTATGATGTTTTCATGAAAGCTCAAAAAATGAATAAAGCAGAAGAAATAATGAGACACCTCAAAGAAGAAACTTTAACCAGACTTTACACCCCAAAACCAGACAACATGTTATCCAAGTGATTAAGGAACCCTTTATTAGACATAAGGAACTCCATTAAACTTAAAGTTGAGAAACACTTTGTTACCATCATGGAACTACTTGTGAAGGGATCTCCCAAGATGGGAAACTTTCCATAAAAGTTCATAAGAGTTAAGAAGTCTGATTTTTTTAAAAGCTGATTAAGTACAGGAGGAATCTTTTAGAAGGCATTGGTTTCTCCTTGGTGATATAATGAGTTTAGAACCTTATCTATTAAAATGTAATGAACAGTTAACAGACTGTTTGCTGATTATTAATAAATCCTCCATGAGAGTTAAGTAATCACTAACAGAAGTTAAGGAACCCTTACATGACTTCTAGAACTGAAGGAATCCATCATTACATAAGTTTAAGAGTCTTTCAAGAAAATCAAGTATCCCTTTTTAAATGAAACAATTAAAGTTTCTCATCAGAGTAAAGGAATCCTTCAAAGTGATTAGAAATGACTAAAGAAACTTCTTCTTACAGAGGGGTTAGACTGTTCAGCCAGAATATGCTGTAGTCTGAATCCTGCATTATGGAACATGAAGTAGGGGACTTTTGATGGGATCTACAGCATGTAAACAGTCCAACCTGTTAATGTCTGTTTCTTTGTGCCAACAGCTCCACACATTGAGTTCACGAAGCCGCTCCATGATGTCGAGGTTGTAGAGAAGGAATCTGCCAGGTTTGAGTGTGAAGTCTCCAGAGAGGACGTCAAAGTGAGAACACACTCCTCTGTCTGTTTGCCCAAATGAACTTTAGGTAAAGGTCAGGGTTCTTCCTCTGAGACCTCCTCTTCCTTCTTATCCCACAGGTCCGCTGGTTCAAGGATGGAAGTGAAATCAGAAAGGGAAAGAAGTACGAAATTATTGCACAAGGTCGCCAACACATCCTCATTATCCACAAGTCTGTGTTTGATGATGAAGCTGAATACGAATGCGACGCGAAGACCTCCAAATCCTCTGGCATGCTGACTGTCATTGGTGAGCAGCACGAAGTTAAAGTGTCCTTACAGAGCGCAGCCTCATTCTTCATACGTGTTCATTTGATTTTTTGACATGAGACGAACGTATATCGAGATCATCACAAGTATCCACACAAACTTCAGTGTAGTTTTGAATAATGATGACGAACAAACACGGCTGTGATGATTTATAGCTTCATAACAGTGAGATACATAGAGCTCTGTGTACTGTAACATATAGTTTTGCCAGGGTTGATTTTCATAACTTAGATGTGAATTCTGTGAGCAGCACAGCAGCGACTGAGCTGCATTTCTGAAATGAATCCTGAGAAATCTTCATTTCATGAACTGCAAGCTGCTTGAAATGAAAAAAATATAGGGGTGTGTGTCTGTGTGTTGTGTATCAGTGTGTGTGTGAGAGAGAGAACAAAAACATTAAAACACAATAATAATGAGTAAATTAGAACAAAGTGGATCATCTTAGCTGGGTAACATTGTATTTGTCATGATTCAGTGTCAGAGAGGGTGAGGAGGTTGAGTTGAACTGAAAGTGAGCATCCAGTCACAAAGCAAACAAAGTCCAGAATACAAGCTCGTGAGGAAACACAGTCATGCAGGGAAACTGACCTCAAACCAACATCAACGACACAACGCAGAGCAGCCTGACAGGAGGGAGAGGAGCACAGGTGACAACAATCAGAGGCAGGACGCAAAAACTGAACGCACAGGACAAGACTGAAGCCAGCGTACAACAGGGAACAAGAAACATAAGTGAGAGTGTCGACACAAGACTGGACTTGACCAAAGACATGAACGCAAGAGAAGCACAAAGAGAAACTGAGCACAGTGACTAAAACACACATGGAGAACACAGGGGGGAAAAACAGAAACAAAGCAGGAGAAGTCATGAGCAGACAAACTAAATGAAGACAGAGCAGAACAAGCAACACTTAATAAAAACTACACAAAGACTCGAGAAGATAAAGGAAGGAACACAGGAGAGGCTGGATCAATAAAACTAAAACATAAAGCACTCAGGAAGAAGAACTGCAACCAAACTGTCATGAAAGTAGAAAAAAGGAAATGCTCAGTCTCACAAAGACAAAACAGACCTTAACAGTATGGTTCTGGACTAGTTAGACATCCTCAGTTAAAGTTAGACTTTTTATTTATTCATTCCTACATGTTGTCTAACCTGCTCTTTTAATTCATTCATTTTTTTAATGAGAACTATTTGTAAATGGTTTTGTTGTCATATAAACAGCACCTGATGGATTCCTTCTAGCATGTGTTACTTATTACAGTCGTTCAGAACAAAGACGTCGAATGACTCATGAGGGATTCCTCTCATTGCAGAGGAGGAGGCCAGGTTCACCAAGAACCTGTCTAACGTGGAGGGAACGGAGACGGACAGTGTGAAGCTGATTTGTGAGGTGTCCAAACCCAGCGCTGACGTTACCTGGTACAAAGGAGACGAGGAGCTGCCAGAGGGCGGCCGCTACGAGCAAACCGTCGATGGGAAAAAGAGGATCCTCCTCATCCAGGACCTGAAGATGTCTGATGCTGGAGAGTACAACTGCAGGCTGAGTGCCGCCATTAGAACCTCAGGAAACCTCAAGATCAATGGTATGTAAAAAAAACAAAATAAAAATAACCATACATGATTAAATGTAATAGAGCAGCAATGAAAGGAAATAAAAGAGAACGTTTTGAAAAACGATTTTAAAATCGTGGGCTTTACAAGTGATCCATCTGTGTATGGGTTAGGTCCTGGGTTTGAGTGGCATCAAAAGTCAAAGTCAACTTTATTACCAATTCTGTTATAAGATCAGGACATGTACACAATCAAACTCTGTTCCCCCAACCCACCGCACAGAACTACAACGGGAAGGATTAGGAATGAAAAATGGAGTAAATAAGTAAAGGTAAATAAACAGATAAATAAAGTTGAGGTGAAAGTATATGTGTAAATATACATACAGTTCAATTTCCATTCGTACACCAACATCTCTGAGATAAGTCAAATACAAGTGATATAATTATATACTGTATTATAATTATACTATTACTGCCATAGTGTTAGTAATAAACAATAACAATATAAAAAATATTATTAACAGTAATAACAATAGCAATTCAATACTAGCCATAATAATAATAATATGTTATTTAAGAATATTTATTTAGATTATATGCATTAGTCTGAGAAATCTTTATAAAATGGCGTGGTTAAACTGAAGATCTATAAACACTACAGTGTAAAATCCAGAGAGTCAGAAACAGACCGTTGTAAAAGTTTCACCTGTCTGGAAGAAACAAAAGAAATCCAAATCTTTTACAGAGAAAATGTCGTTCAGTTTATCTAAAATGTTTCATCATTGATGTTTCATGTGGAAATCTTCCTGTTCATACCTGAAACAAAAGCCAGCAAAGTCCTTCAGATGAATAAAAAAGAAGAGCCTCACAGCAGGGCTTCCAGGACAGTTTTAGGATTTTCCAGGATGTGTGTGTGTGTGTGT
>VUQH01057409.1:0-13137 GCA_015106775.1 Etroplus canarensis
TGTTGAGAAGTTTGGAGACAAAGTCAGAGAGGCAAGGCTGAGATGGTTTGGACATGTTCAGAGGAGGGAAGTGGATATATTGGACAAAGGATGTTGAAGATGGAACTGCCAGGCAGGAGGAGAAGACGAAGACCACAGAGAAGATTCATGGATGTAGTGAAGGAGGACATGCAGAGGGTTGAGGTGTTCTTACATTTAATGCAGAGAGCTTGTAGTTTAACGGAAGCTTTAATGGACTTCTTATAGCACTGATTCCAAGGCGAAAGATAAGAGATCAGAAAACAGTGAGCTGCTATTAAAATGTAGGAACAGAGAAAAAAAAAGAGTTAGCTTTTAAGTGCAGACTGGATGGAGAAAGTATTAGCAGAGTGAAAGAAGGGATAATCTAAGGATATTTTATATTATGAAAAGCACCAGCTCTGACATGTATGCCCGCTGACATAAAAACATACTATATAACTCCAAAAATCCAACTCATATCAACCCAAACTTCTTTGATGAAGCACAATAAAGCAGTTAAAGGCATATTTGGGTTCAGTTTCTGTCAGCATCATTTGGCTCACACTCTGACTATGACCTGTGTCTGAGGATGTAATTAACCAGTCATTAGCCAGGCCGAGAGTCAGAATCCCTCATGATTGAGTTCACATTAGGTTTACATAAGTCAGAGGGAATCTGAAGTTCAACATGAATATTTTCATAGTTGGGGTCAAAAAATATGAAAAAAACGCCACATCACTTTCAAATGGATGTCAATTTCAGTGCATTTGTCTCAAATTCAGACCATGGATTATACCAAAGCTTTCCCAGTGAATGAAAATTTAGTTTTAATATCTTGTGATCTCTTCAAAATCTAAGCTGATTTGTGCTTAAGAGATGATGTTCAACAGTAACAATTTCTTCTTCTTCTTCTTCTTCTTCTTCTTCTTCTTCTTCTTTCGGCTTCTCCCATTAGGGGTCGCCACAGCAGATCACCTGCCTCCCTCACACCAACCTTCTGTGTGTCCTCCTTTACTACATTCATGAAACTTCTCTGTGCACCTTCTCTTTCCTCCCACCTGGCAGCTCCACATTCAACATCCTGTGTCCAGTATATCCACTCTCCCTCCTCTGCACATGCCCAAATTATCTCAACCTTGCTTCTCTGACTTTATCTCCAAACTTCTCAACCTGAGCTGTCCCTCTGGTGAATTCATTTCTAATCCTGTGTGTCCTGGTCACTCCCAATAAAAATCTAAGCATCTCTTCAATTCTGCCACCTCCAGTTCCACCTCCTGTCTTTTTGTCAGTGCCATTGTTTCCATACCGTATATCATAGCAGGTCTCACTACTGTCTTGTACACTTTCCCTCTCATTCTTGTTGCTATCCTGCTGTCACAAAGCACCCCTGGCACTCATTTCCAACCACTCTACCTTGCCTGCACTCTCTCCATCACCTCTCTTGTGCTCTGTCCGTTGCTTTGGATGGTTGACCCCAAGTATTTAAATTCATCCACCTTCACCACCTCTATTCTTTGCATCCTCAGCATTCCACGTGCCTCTTTCTCATTTGCACACATGTATTCTGTCCTGCTAGTAGTAATTTTTATTCATCTTTGCTCCAGTGCATACCTCCACTTATCCAGGCTCTCTTCCGTGTGTTCCCTACTCTCACTACATATCACAATATTGTCTGCAAACATCATAGTCCAAGGTGACTCCTGCCTGACCTCATCTGTCATCCTTTCCATCATCACTGCAAACAAGAAGGGCCTCAGAGCTCATCCCTAATGTAATCCCACCCCCACCTTGAACCCATCTGTCACTCCTACTGCACACCTCACCACTGTCTCATTGTCCTCATACATGTTCTGCACCATCCTCAAAATGCTTCTCTGCCAATCCTGACTTCCTCATACAAACCAAAGTTTCTCTGTTGGCACCCTATCATATGTTTTTACTCGATCCACAAAGACACAGTGCAACTCCTTCTGACCTTCTCTATACTTCTCCATCAGCACTCTCAAAGCAAACATCACATCTATAGTACTTTTTCTCAGCATGAAGCCAGTTTGCTCTTTGCTGATCATCACCTCTCTTGTTAAACTTAGCCTTCAACAATTCGTTCCCATATTTTCATAGTATGACAGATAAGATTTATACCTCTGTAATACATTAGCTCTGCACATCATCCTTATTTTTGAAGATTGGTACCAATGCACTTCTTCTCCATTCCTCAGGAATCGTTTCACTTTCCAAGCTCATATTAAACAGTCTAATTAAAAAGTCTGCAGCCCTCTCTCCTAGGCATCTCCATACCTCCACAGATATGTCATCTTGACCAACTGTCTTTTCACTCTTCATCCTCTTCATAGATGCCTCAAAATACTTCTTCCATCTTCTCAGCACACTGGCTTGTGCAATTGTTTATTGTGTATGAGATACTTATTACTTGTAGATTTACAAAGTAAGATGATCTTAAAATAGAATTGCCTCCATGTAGAATCTGTATCAAAGTATTAAGTATTTAGCTAAGATCTTGTGTTAGTGACAAATGCTGAGCATACATGTGTAATCCAAAATATTCACATTTTAATCTTTGTTTAACACAAAAGTTTATTTCAGTTAAAGATTGAGAAAGCAATGGGTCTAGCAACAAGTAAATGCCAGTATACCCTAGCACATAAAAGCAGTTTACTGGTAAAGGTCAATTAAATGCCCTATAGTTGATGGATGGACCAAAGATTTAAAACTTGGGAAATAATTTTAAATCTGATTTTAAAAAACATTAAAGTTTCAGAAATGGCATATTCAAACCATCTAGATGAAGGAAAGCATCCTGTAAACAGCTGGAAACAGCTATGTAGTCACTCAGGGCCAACCCGGGCCATGTTCAGTAATGAATACACTTTAAGCATGTTTTCTTGAAACTGTGTGAGATGGACTTTGAGGTAATTTTCCTTGCTTGATGAGTGTGTAAGAAGTGTTTTTCAGTTGACAGCAACATGCATAAATCCATCATATTAAAAATACAGTAAACAGAGTTAATCAGCTGCCAGAGGTGTATCACTGCTTACTAGAGTGTATAACTAACCACAGTTTCAGTTTAAATAAATGTCCTGCTATGCATAATGGTTTGGAATGTATAGAAATAATTTAGTAACTAATGTATCATAGAGAGTTCTGTGCTATATTATAAAGTATTGCAGCCTGATGTACAGGTTGTTGATGAATTCTGGTGCATCAGATGTGCAAAACTGTATCTCAGCAAGCAGTGCTTTCACACCACCCAGCCTACAGCTGAAAGATGTTGGGCTTTGGTTGGTGCTATTGAAAGAACATTTGATTACATCCTATCTGCAATAGGTTTCACAAAGCCATAGATGAGCATGTATTTAGCTATTAAGATCTTACCATTATCAGTTTAGGGTAGCACTGCTAACTAAATAGGAGACAAGAAAGACTGGAAAACCCCAATCTAGCTTAGATCAAGGCTACAGACTGGGCCTACAGCCACTGAATGATTCCTGTATGTGTCTTCCCCCTTTGAAATTTTGGCTTTTGCCCCATCTCTCACTTTTGCTCCATTCTTTTTCCCCATCTCTCCACTCACCAGGACCTTCCCCCTGACACAAACCCCTGCAGCTGCAGCTGACGGAGCAGCCCAGCTCCCTCCTTGTTTCATTCACTTCTCCCCAACTGCCTTCCTGGAATGCAGCAACTGACTATTACATAAAAGCTGAGTGACTTACAGGCAAATCCTTTCTACCCCAACACTGCCAGAGAAGTCTGCCAAACTAAGGAGAAAGTGCTGGAGAGGGAGAGAGTGATGGTGGATTTTTGGGCACTAAGAACTGCAGAATGTCAGCATTTAATACCAACTTAGCACCCCATTTTTCCTTTCACTTCTTTTTATTTTCACTCTTTAGACATTACACCACACCCATAGAAACACAATTCACACACACCAAGAACAAGAGGACACACGAGCACATATGTTCTGTCTTTGCATAACAATGGAAAAAAATGCATGTGCTTTGTGTTATCCCTTCACATGTATTTAAAATGAAAACATGCTACAAAAGTGTGTGTGTGAGTACATGTGTGCGTGCGTGCGTGCATGCTTGCGTGTGGTGATAGACTGCTTCAAGATCTGGATTCCCAGCAGAAACCAAATCTGTGTTTGTTTTTTCAGCTTCTGTGTTTCTTTCAATTTGCCTCCAGTTCTCACCAGTTCTTGGCAAACAGAAGGTCTGCATTTAAGTATGAAGTTGTGTTTGAGCTGCAATTTCATAAGGCTGAAAATATTATCAATATCACATGCACTTGTTTACACTTGCTTTCATTAATACAATGAAAACAAAGGTGATATTCTGTGTGTGTGTGTGTGTGTGTGTGTTTGTACACTTCACTTGAATAAATGCAAGACTGTACATTCATATATAAACACAAATCTATATTCATACTGTGTCACTCATGTTACATTTTTATACAAACAAAAATCTTTACAAGAACATGTAACACACACACACACACACACACGCATGCACATACACACACACTATGTCAGTGATCCCACAGCATCTCTGGCAGGAATACAGTATTATCACAGTGTGTGAGCGCCACACTCTGTCACTCTGCCTAGCTGGCAAGCAGCCTATCATAACGCAGCAGCCCACACGTCCTGGTGTGATGGAATTGAGCCTGTTCCTCTTTTTTCCAAAAGATCCAGCAGTTGTTGTCAGGAATAGTCGTGTCAGGAATTTTTCTGACAGAGGATGCTAATATTCATAAACACCTTGATGTCTATTGACTCAGATGGATTAAAAGTTATTAGAACATGTGGGCTTTTGTATGTCGAGCTTGATTTTGGCAGGCACTCATCAAAACAATGTAATAGGATTTCCTGACAGTGAAATGCAAATTTAAAATCTCCCTTTGAAGTGTTAATTAGTATAGGTAAATAGAATCCATATCACCTACAGTAAATAATGCTATAACAGTTATGAACAGTCATGGTCTGTCAGTCAGTTAGTATTTAATAGAAAATTCCTGACCGTGTGTAAATTCAGTGTAAACTTTGAATCTCATACAAAAATGGTTTTATATTTTTTTGGATAGTAAATGTGCATTTCTGGGGATGTGCCAGTGGTCACAGGTTCAAACCCCACAGTTATCAGCTGTTTTCTCACCCAAAAGTGAAATTTTAGGGATTCATCCCACTCACCATTAGGCAGCTACACTTCCCATTGCTCCTTCACACTTTGGGTCCCTGGCATCATATTTTAAACCTTAGGTAAAGAATCTTGTTTTTGTTCTTGGATTTTTTTTTCTTAACTTTGACCCACACATCAAATCAGTTGTTCAAATCAGCTTTTTTTTCAATTGAGACGTTTATCTAAAGTTAAATCATTACTTTCTACTGATGACCTTGAGAAGGTTATTCGTGCTTTTATTACATCCAAACTAGATTTCTGCAATTCATTATATGGTGGACTGAGCAAAACATTATTGTCACATTTCCAGCAATTCAGAATGCTGCTGCTCGGTTCCTAACTGATACACAGAAGCGTGAACATATCTTGCCTATTCTTTAATTGTTACACCGGCTTCCTGTGAAGTTTAGGCTCTATTTTAAAATATCATCTAAGTGCTTGCTCCAGATTATTGATCAGATCTCTTATAAATTTATGTCCCACGCTGGTCACTCAGGTCTGCTGATCATTAGCTATTAGTAATTCTGAACTCCAGACTGACTTTTACAGCCAGCCGGGCTTTTTCCAATTGCAACGCCAAAACTCGGGAATCGTTACTACATTATTTTATTGTTCATAAATTGCCTTTATTGTTCTCTTTTATCATTTTTGATGTTCTTTTCTGCTGTGCAGCACTCTGGTCAGTGTCTGCTGTGTTTAAATGTGCTATATAAATAAACTTGACTTCACTTGTCGAGTCCTAAGTCTCCTTCAGCAGGTCATTTTGTTCCCACCTACTGTAAAGCACTCTAGATAATAACATCAGCTGCAGTAGCTTAAATGGAAAACACAATTTTGTCTCTGATGATTTCATTAATTTCTCAGTACAAGAGATTAAAATAAATGAAGTTCCTGAACTCCAAAACAGGTGCTTTTTTCACGGTAAGTGGTCCCTGAAGGAAACAATGCCATTAGTGACTGATTCTTCTGGGACAAAATACTGTTTACCTTCATTCCAGTTATGCCCCTAAGATGAAAAAAATAAGAAACAGTGCTGTCCATGTTCTTGTCTCTTAAAAGTTATCACTCCCTAGTGCCTCCAGCTTGGCTGGGTACTCAGTCAAAGACATTTAGCATTGTGGGGTCCAAATCCAATCTTCACCCTAAAGCTAAGTTTATGCTTGTCATTTTGACCCTTTTAACAAAGTGACATCATTACAGCTGACATACCAGGGGCTTCTGTGTTGTTTCTGTCAGTTGTGCAACTCTGTGAAGGTCTGTCTCTACATCTATGAAGCAGGGAGCATAGGATTCCCCGATGGCACAGAACTCGTGAAGAGAGGTTGGTACAATAGTTGGAAAAGATGAGATTTTCCACAGACAACTGCGGAGAAAGAAAACACTACTGTGTTTGAATGCTGTACTTCTTCTACATTAGCGTTTCTATTCTTCTCAACAGCAACACCTATTTTTAAGCAAACACTGCAATGATCCAACTGTGCATCAAGCACAAACACTAAATGTTATGAAGCTGTGTTGATGTCACAGCTTGCAAATGCAATTATGCATAAAAGGATTTAACTGCCTGATTTGAATGTCTTCCAGACTCTTGCCTCATAGAGCAGATAGGTAACTGTCAAATAATCAATTTAGTCATATTTCTTAAAATGTCCTCATTAACCAAAAATTAAAATATAAAGTTAATAAATAAATTGGGTGTATAATATAGCATGAGATTCCATGTGAATTTCTTTTTTCTTGTAACATTAAGGTTGGTTGCTTGTGCAGAAGTTTACACATTCACCTTACAAGCAGTAGGTCCCTGGTTCAATTCCAGGCAGGGACACAAGCCCCTCCTAGCATGGAGGGTTGCATGTCTGTGTAAGAACCCTTGTACTATTGATTGTTTAACAATGGGACAAAGAGGCTTTTACTGAAACGTGCTTCAAAGTCCGAGTGTTTGAGTGTGGAGATTGGGATAAGGCCTGGGTATGAAGCCACAGAGGAATAATTTTCTTCTCGCTGCACTCACTAGTGATTCCTACTATTTGCTTGGGGCACCTGTGCAGAAGGAGCTAAGATCTCTACACTGTAGTAGCTTCCACTGTAACATCATCCAGCTTGAGTGGAAAAAAAGCAGCTGGAGACACACCTATCAGATGAGACCCTTGGCTGTTTATATGCCACCAATGGGTGTAGCTTGGGGGCTGGATTGTATCAAGGATGTGTATTTCCAGGTTGTCCAGAGTACAGCAGTGCAAAATTTACAAAAATTTAGAAAATTTACAGTTATAGTTATTTTTTTACTCCAAATTTCAAGGCATAGTAAAAAAGATTAAATAATCAGTGCAGGCCATGTCATATACTCATGCTGAGGGTGCTCATAAAATGTACTGATCTTCCAATCAGCTGCATCTGGACGAACGTATCAGGCCACATCCCCTTGTCATTGCTGTTGGGTGTTTCATTCAGTCACAGTGCACAATGTATAAAATCAAGCACCTAGCCATCCAGCCTGCCTTTAAAAATATTTTTGAAACAATGGCTCATTCTAAAGAGCTCAGTGAATTCCAGTGTGGTACTGTAACAGGATATGAATATTGCAGCAAGTCAGTTCTTGGAATTTTATCCCTCTTAGATGTTCCACAATCAACTGTAAGTGGTACTATTGAAAAGTTGAAGTGTTTAGAGACCCCAGCAACTCAGCCACAGAGTGGCAGACTACCTAAAGTTAGAGAGCGCTGTCCCTGAGTGCTGAGACATGTAGTGAATAAAGGCGCCCAATTACTGCTGACTCAGTAACTGCAGAGTTGCAAACCTCCTCTGCCATTAACATCAGCATAGAACATATGCGCTGGGAACTTAATGGTATGAGTTTCCATGGCTGAGCAGCTGCATGTAATCTTTACATCAACAAGCACAATGCCAGCCAGAGGATGCAGTGATGTAAAGCATGCCACTACTGAAACATGTGAAAACACGTTCTATGGAGTGATGGACATGCTTCTCTAGCTGGCAACTTGATGGATGAGTGTGCATTTGGTGAATGCCAGGAGAACATTAACCTATCTGACTGAAATGTACCAACAATGCAGTCAGGTAATGTTTGACCTCACAAATGCTCTTCTGGATGAATGGACAAAAATTCCCACAGAAACACTGCAAAATCTTAGAGAAAAACTTCTCGGAAGAGTGGAAGCTGGTATAGCTGCAAAGGGGGAAACAACTCCACATTAATGCCAATGGATTTACAATGGGATGTCATAAAGACTCGTGTAATATGTAGGTGGCGTAATACGTTTGTCCTTATAGTGTACCTTCATCAGCACAAAATGCAAGCGCCTAGTAATCCATGATTAACTTATAATAGTGACATCATGTACTGCAAGAAAAAAGTCATGGCAAAATTTTGAAATGCTAAAAATTAAATGAATGAATACTGTAAAGGAAGGGTTGTTTGTTTTCTTTTCAAAACAGACTATCTGCTGTAACACCAGTGACTCAAAATCCGAAGTCACCTGTTACACACTGAGACAGCAGAGGTTTCTTGATTTCACAGAACATCAGTTCCAGGAATGATTTAGCTTGGTTTAAATCACATGGGAGTTTTCATTTGATCACACCAGATTGTTTTGATAAGCAGCCCTGTTTTTGTCAAAGAGTGGTTCAAAAACAAGCATTTGTGTAGAATGTAAAAGACTATTAGACTATTAGATCGCAAGTTTGATCTCAAAATTGTCTTTTTTTTAATATTCACAATTGGTGACTATAACCAAATGTTTCAGTTGCATTTTGAAGATAATTTTTTCAACTTGCATTTTAAACAACACACATATATGTATTACAGATACATATTGACGCCAAATGCATACACACACAATTCCCGAACACTTGAACACACAAATGCCAACACTCTCTTTGTCACACACACACACACACACACACACACATACACCAGGCAGTCATGCCTTTCTGTAGGATTCTCCTCTGGGTGCTGTGTCCAAGGTGAGTGCGCTGGCTGGCAGCTCCTGAGGAGTTGGTAGGAAGAGATAGCTGAGCGAAGCTATTAAAATACGGGCAGGAATTTCCCTTATCTCTCCCACCGAGGCAGCTCGCTCCGCTTTGTGCTATTATGGAGATAAAATGCACAGAGGCTTGGAACGAGGGAGGAAGGAGGGAAGACGAGGAGGGGAGGGCGAGGTTGGGGAGGGAAGGCGTAAGAACGTCAGATTTATGGAGCTAGGGAAGCTTAAGGTTATTAAATCGGAAGATTACTCGACTGCGAAATTGTTGAAGTTTTTACGAGAAGTTGAGGGATTTAGGCCTGTATTAAATGGTGAAGCATTAGGAGGCCAGCAATATACATTATTCACAATTTATTTTTACCCTCTTTTTTTCTCTTTTCACCCTTTTTGTTATCCCCCCTCAGTCTTTCTTCTCTGTCCTTTCATCAGCCTCACAGACAATATCAAGCTCCTCCTAAATTCTCATTCAGAGGAGCATCTGCACCTCCCATTTCACCCTGCTTCCCCTCCATGGAAGCAGCATGTAGACAGACAGAAAAAGAGGCGGGGGGGAGCGGGAGTCAAAAAGAAACATTGATAAAAAGAAGAAGGGAGACAAAAGTTGCTCTGACTGAGAGGATAGACATGTCACCTCCTGTTTCACTATTGACACCACTCAGTGTGAGGCAATGCATACTTCTATCAAGGACATTCATCACTGTCAACTTTAAAGAGAGAATTTTGAGGGAAAAGTGACTGTAAGACCAGTGGTGCCATATTTAAAATTAAAATTTGCATAATATAAACTGAAATTTACAAATACACACATGCTTCTCAGTGCTAAGCAGACTCTCATGCTGTCATGGTCTTGTGTTTTTGTAGTTTGGTTTTTGAGTTCTTTGATGGTTTTTGGAAATTCATAGTTATGATCTGTATTGTTTCCTTGGTTATTTGTTAGAGTTTAACCATGCAGTCTTATTTCTGTTTTATATTCCTATTTATATTCTTTAGTTGAGCCTTCCTTTGTTTATGATTATGTTTTTAGAGTTCCCTGTGTTATTAGTCCAGAGGTTTTCCTGCTGCGTCCCTGTCTGTCAAGTTTGTGTTTATGTTCTCAGGTATGTGGTCCTCTTCCTGTTTTACTTTGTAATCTGTCTGGTCTTGTGCACTGTGTTCTGTTTTACTTCCTGCAATTGATTGTTGCCACCTCTGTACCTCTCCCTCCTGTTTCTTGTTTGTTCGTTAGCCTATGTCTATTTATGCCCTGCCTCTCTTCTGTTGTGTCATTGATGTTGTCTTCCCTCATCAGTGTGTTTTTGTCATTTGGGTTTCATGCTGAGAGTTTCAGTTTATGGACTTTAGTTCAAGTTTTGATCGTTTTTGGGGAAAAATAAAGCCACTTTTTATTTGACCTGTCTTATCTCCTGGAATCCTGCGTTTGGGTCCTCTCTCCCTCCACACTGAGTCATGACACATGCGTTGTTCAAAATCATAGACTGTATTCTGTATAAAAGATGTACATAGCTCTAGAACTCATAAAGCTAAAGCAAATGTGCCCTAAACCTTTATCATAGATAGCAGGGGGCAACTCCTCCATTTGCAAAAAGAAGTCAGATTGTACAGAAGTCTCTAAGGAAACAACCCTCAGCTCTCTTGATCTCAAACATCAGCAGTTATGTTCTTGGTGGGTTTACAGTATCAGTCACTCCTTTTCAATTCTTACTGAATGCAAGATATTTTTCTTGTTGTAAATTATGGTCTCCATTGAAGTCCAGAAGGACAATGATGCAGGATATTCTCTAGGGTAGGCTTAACTTGTGATTCACAAATCTCTACCCTATGACTGTACAGTGTCCTCAGGTTCTCGATCAGATCTGGTTTCAAGACAACCAGCATGAAAGCACTCAAGGCCACACAAAAGAACCTCATTAACCACAGGTTCACGGTGGCTACATCCATTTTTTATATACAGTGTGCAACATGCACCAGTGGCGCTGATGCAAGCGTGAACTATTCCTCCCATGGTTGTATCTTTGGAGAAGATAAGTTGCAACACTTCTTCAGCTATTTGTTTCTGTATCGAGTAGAGCAGTAACCAGAAAAATTATGCTACTGGAAAATGTTCAATATTCATCAAAGACTGGGGAAAGGGACCGCTGGTCTGAGATTATGTTTTTACAGCTATTTTTACAATTTAATGCATCTTGATACATCCTTCAATGTTTGTTGTTTACTGTTGATGCTAACAAATGATGGTACGGTCAGAAATATTACCCTAAGTCCTTGGTTCGCAAAAGCAAAATCATTTTTACTGAAGGGATCATATTTTTTTTAATGATGAACTATGTGGTGATATTTTAAAAATTGATGCACTCAGTTTTGCATTAAAGCTCAGCACTTGTACAGAATTTGTAATTCACTATTCCTGATAGTGTGTGTATGCCTGTTTGTGAGGAAGTGTCCCTAGCCTCTGCCCCTCAGATTTTCCTGAAAAGAGAAAAAGCATTTTTCTTTTTCAGAGAGGCAGTTACAGGAGGACATTACTGATATATAACGCATCACACAACAATACACATTAAACACAAGGTGAGAAATTTGTCTCTCCTCTGTCCTGATACACACACGTACACATGCGCGCGCGCACACACACACAAGGCAACCTTACAAACTCTACTATTAACCCACTGTGAGGACTTAAAAGGGATGTGTCACTTCACATACACAACAGTTTTATACATTCACACATACACACATTTCCTGGCTGGTCTCACACACAAATCTACACCCATAGTTCCTCTATGTTGTCTATCATTATGTGTTTGGCTTCAAATGTTTACTGTAGCTCTCTCTCTTTATCCCTCTCTCTCTCTCTCTGGTCAGGTCAGGCTTGTTGTCTCTCAGTAAACAGAAAAAGTGGATTAATAGAAAAGGACATGAGGAAAGGAAAAGTGAATAAAACATCACAACAAATTCCTTTGAGAATATACACATACACATACTCATATTCACATCCTCTTCTTCTTCTTTCTTCCAGTAGGGGCCGCCACAGTGGATAATCTGCATAATCCTCCATCTCACCCTATTCCTTCCATCCTTGTCTGTCACTCCAGCCCTCTGCATGTCCTCCTTCACCACATCCATGAACTTTCTCTGTGGTCTTTCTCTTTTCCTTCCACCTGGCAACTCCATCTTCAACATCCTTTGCCCAACATATCCACAATCCCTCCTCTGTACATGTCCGAACCATCTCAGCCTTGCCTCTCTGACTTTATCTTCAAACTTATCAACCTGAGCTGTCCCTCTGATGTAATCCTGTCCAACCTGGTCATTCCCAGAGAAAATCTCATCATCTTCAATTCTGCCACCTCCAGCTCCACCTCCTGTCTCTTTGTCAGTGCCACCGTCTCCAAACCATACATCACACGTCACTACCCTCTTGTCAACCTTCCCTTTCACTCTTGGTGCTATTCTTCTGTCTCAAAGCATGCCTGACACTTGTCTCCACCCACTCCACCCTGCCTGCACTTTCTTCTTCGTCCCTCTTGTTTACTCTCTGTTGCTTTGGATGGTTGACCCCAGGTATTTAAACTTAAACTTAAACTTACAGAGAGGAGGTGCAGCGGCTAACAGCCTGGTGCAGAGCCAACAACCTGTCTCTGAACGTCAGCAAGACTAAAGAGATGGTTGTTGACTTCAGAAGAGCACAAAGTGACCACTCCCCGTTGTTCATCGAGAGATCCTCTTTGGAGATCGTCCAGAGCACCAAATTCCTTGGTGTTCATCTGGCAGCGAACCTCACCTGGTCACTCAACACCAGCTCAATCACCAGGAAAGCCCAGCAGCGCCTCTACTTCCTGAGGAAGCTGAGGAAAGCCCATCTCCCTCCCCCCATCCTGACTTTGTTTTACAGAGGGACCATCGAGAGCATCCTGAGCAGCTGCATCACTGCCTGGTTTGGG
>VUQH01057410.1:0-13488 GCA_015106775.1 Etroplus canarensis
TTATTTTTTATGATGCAAGGGTATGCAGTCTGTGTGTGTGTATGTATGTGTATATGTTATGTGTTTGTGAAATAATTTTGAAAAAGACAATAAACATATTGGCAAAAAAAATTTTTTAAAAATAATGGATGAACATGAAAAAATAGATTTCTTCTTCATGACTGTTTCACAACCTGCTGTGAGACGGGGCTGCATGATGATGTCAAACACACACACACACACACACACACACACACACGAAAAGCAAACACAAGTACTGACAAGCACTCAATAACACCTACAGTGTGCGTGAACACACACACACCCACACAGCAGCCACTTTATTAGGTGCACCTTTTCAATTGCTACTTAACAGAAACATCTAATCAGCGAATCACATGGTAGCAACTCAATGCATTCAGGTGTGTAGACAGTCAGCACAAACTACTGAAGTTCAGACTGAGCATCATAATGGAGAATAACTTCTGATCTGCTGGGATTTTCCCACACAGCCATCACTAGGGTTTACAGAGAATGGTATGAAAAAGAAAAAATATCCATCTTGATGCCAGAGGTGGTCAGGCAACAGGTCTGCAGGAAGGCAACAGGAACTCAAATAACTAGTTGTCTATCTATCTATCTATCTATCTATCTATCTATCTATCTATCTATCTATCTATCTATCTATCTATCTATCTATCTATCTATCTATCTATCTATCATAATTTATATTTCATTTTTTTAAAGAAACATGGCAGTCACAGTGCTCAACAGAGCAATAAAAGGACAAAAAATGAAATGAAATATAAAAATTTAGAGAACAGCACATCCAAAACCAATTTACAAATAAAAAATATATTAATAGAGTGAACAAAGTAAAAAGGCAAATAAGAAGAAGGTTTTACATTATATAAATGATAACAAGCAAATTAAAAATAGTTGTTTCAGTAAGTTCAATAAAAGCTCTATTAAAAAGGTAAGTTTTAAGCCTGTTCTTAAAAACAAGGAGGCTGTCAGCACTTCAAACCAAGACTAGAAGCTGTTTCCACAGGAGAGGAACTAGGAAACTAAAAGCTCTGCCCTCCATTATAGACCTGGAGACTCCTGGAACTACATGGAAGCCTGGAGACAGTGAGCAAAGCACTTTTATTGAGATTTAGGGAAATATAAGACCTTTTCTATAGGAAGGAGCAATACCATTAAGAGCTTTATATCTGGTTAGCTGGACTTTAATTTGTATTCTGTGCCTAATAAGGAGTCGATGTAAAGAGGCAAAGACATGAGAAATGTGATCTCTCCTGGAGGTACCCATCAATACTCTGGCTGCAGTATTTGAATCAGCTGAAAGATCTTCAAGGAACTGTTGGGCCACCCAGCAAAATCACATTGCAGTAATCCAGTCTAGATTAGATAAACGCATAAAACGGTTTCTGTGCATCACTTTGAGAAAGGATATGCCTAATCTTGAAAATGTTACAAGAATGACAGAAGGTCACCCCAGAGACCTGTTTAATATATATTTAGTATATATGGTCTGAAAGACAAATCTTGGTCAAAAATTACTCCAAGTTTCGTCGTAGTAGTACTGGAGGCTAAGGTAATGCTGTTGAGAGTGACTATGTGGTCTGAAAGTGAATCTCTAAGAATTTTAGGACTGAGGATAATGACTTCAGTTTTACTTGTGTTCAAAAGTAGAAAAATTACAGCCTGAAGGTCATCAAGACAAGTCTGTAACTTCTGACTGGTTTCATTAGGCCTCAGAAATAAATAAAGTTGGGTGTCATCATCCAAGTCCAGAACCCTGTGGAACACCATAACAAACTCTGGCAGGTATAGAGGACATATTATTTATATTTAGATACTGAAATCTATCAGACAAATATGGATTAAACCAGTCTAAAGTAGTACTATTGATCCCAATAATATGTTCCAGTCTTTGTAATAAGATTTTGTGGTCAGTGGTGTCAAATTCAGCATTCAAATATAACAGGACCAATACAGAGACACAACCATTGTCAGAGGCAATTATAAGGTCATTAAAAAAATGCCAGCCTTTCACAATCATCAGGAGTGCAGCGTCAAACATTAAAGTTATATGAGCTTTGAGATAGACAGAATATTTTTTTCTCTAATTGACACAACTTCGTCAGTAAAGTTTATAAAATCATCACTGCTGATTGTCGAGGGAATACGTTGATGAGAGTGGCCTCCTTCACAGCTCTTTGGACCTCATATTGAGAGTTTAAGTGAACAGCTACCAAATGCAAGTTGGAACACTTGAAACACTTGGAATCAACTCATGCATAGTTCGTTTTATAAAAATGGCTGTAATCCCTAACAGTTAATGCAGTTCTTTTGTTAAATCCCTTAGATTAAAGCAGAATATCTTCAGTCACATTTTGAGTGTATAAATTAAAACCCATTATGGAGGTGTACAGAGGCAAAGTTAAGAAAATAAAGGGTATATTGTCCCAAAACTTATGGACTTTACTGTAGGGACACTCTGTGGAGGTGATCACTGAACCTGTTCTCTCTGGGATCATCCAAACCCTCTCTTTTCTTTTCCCAGCCATACAGCCAGATGGTGTTTATATTGCTGATTGCTGGTTTGGATTTTTGTAAATCGTTAACTTCTCTATATGTAGTCTTCTGGAAAGAGAGATAGTTTTTGCTTGTGCAGGTAAGTATTTGGAAAGAAATGCTCTTTTAGTCCCCTTTAGAAGTCTTCTTTCTTTGAGTTCTGTGTAGTCTGTCGAAGCATAAGATTTAAACATGTCAGCAGGGTTGTAGCATCTTTTAGCATTTAACAAGCAATACCTCTGTCATCTTCGAATACTACAAATTGGAATTAAACAAGATTGCACGCAGATGGCAAGTACAACCTAAGAATCAAGTAGCAGACCAAAATGTTCAAATGTCTGAATGATAAGATTTCAAAATGAGTTGTGCCTTTCCATGGGAGTGCAGGAGAGATGAAGGGTGGCGCATGAGAGACATCAGATACTGCTCAGGTGAAAGGTGCAGGTGCATATCTGCCACGAAAATAACAGGAAGTTATTGTAGAGTAGCCTGCTTATCATCACAGTCAACAGTCGCAGCTGCAGCACATGGAGGATATTAAAAACAAGAGTCATAACTCAGTCAAACCTGAACACACAGAGATGATGCAGACTAATTTTTTATTCTGTGCAGCTTACGGTCAACCACAGCTTAAAAGGCAAATCATAATATTTTCTTTTTCCAGTATTACAGCCTTATCTGTAATACCAGTGGGTGCAGTGCAAAAAGGAGCTACCAATAACAGCTTCTGACCACTGTAAGTGGCGAAAATGTGTAGAATGTGAAAACAGAGACTTTGAAAATGTCACTGACACTGTCCTGTTTAAATCCTTTAAAACTCTCTCAACATCATGGAAAAGCAGGGCGTCGGGCATCATCATCCACCAAATCAAAGAGAGGAGAAAAAGCATCTTACAAAAAGTGCTACACCCGCACAGGAGTTGACACTGGTAATATATGTGGGCCATTATTTGTAGTTCACCTGAAAGTGTATTTACGCCAATCTGTGTGCAACCTTTTGCACACGCTTCATTTATTTCATTTTTTCTGTTCTTTGAATTTCCCAAGTCTTTCTTTTTTAACTGTTCTAGTTGCCTCCTCAAAAATGATTTTTTAGAGTTTTTTCTCACTGTAGGATAAATCTTTTTTTCTTTTTTTTTTTATATGGGACACTGGCCTGTAGCCCATTACCTTCAAGATGCCCCACACTGCATATTGCAGGGATCAGCTGACTGCCCTGAAGCTGGCTGGCATGTGGGCCAGACCAACAGCCAAAATCTGGGAAATCGTGGTTGCAGACGTGAGAAGAAGAAGATGGAGAGAGACAAGACGAGACAGAGGGGGCTTTAGAGGAAAACAGGTTTAAACCGTGTCTCCCCTCTCTCATCATGGGGGCTGTACAGTTCCAGGGTAATAAGATGGAGAGCTGACACCGCTGGCCTCTGTTCAGAAGAAGTACCAAGAGTGCACCTAAATGTGTTCCAAGGAGACATGGCTGCACCAACATATTCCTGACAACAACATGACCACAGAGGAATTTCCTATTGTTTGTGCTGATAGGGACTGTTTGTGTTAACTGCTGACGTAACCCCATTTTTATATTACCATCAAACCATCAGCGTATTTGAAGTCCAGACATTGAACCGTGTGCCTCTGGACTCCGACCATATTATTTACCATTTTCTCCCTCCGTTAATCCCTCCTCTGCATCCAACATCAGCCACTCTGCAATAGCCCAGTTGCAGACTAAACACCCAAGTGTGTTCATTGCTCTGGGGACTTTAATCGTATCACATTAAACAAGACATTAACCTAGTATGTGAGCTGTCCCACCAGAGGTGAGAGGGTAATAGATCTGTTGTTTGCAAACATTAAGGATGCGTACAGCTCCTCTGCCCTCCCCCGCTCAATGGCTTAGAACACAACCTGGTCCACCTCACTCCCTGGTATGTCTCTCTAGTTAAGAGGCAGCTTGCAAGTGTGTGGACAGTGAGGAAATGGTCAAAGGAGGCTTTGGGGACACTGCAAAGCTGTTTTGAGGTGGCTGACTGGACAGTATTCTGTGAGCTGCAGAGAACAGACATTTGATGGGCTCACAAAATTAATCACAGACTATATCAATTTTTGTGCTGATCCCATAATCCCATTAAAGGCTGTTAGGTGTTACCCAAACAACAAACCTTGGGTGACAAAAGACATCAAAGCACTCCTCAACAGGAAAAAGAGAAAATTTGGAACTGGAAAGAGGAAGGAGATGGGAATAGTGGGGACTAAAGATATAAACTAGGGTGGTCAAGGACAACTCCAGTACAGGAGGAAGTTGGAGTGGAGGCTCCAGCAGAACAATATGAGGGAGGTCTAGAGTGGCATGAAGACCATCACTGGTTTGAGATCAAACAGTGGCAGAGGAACTGAAGGCAGTGTGGACTGGGCCAGTTATCTAAATCTGTTGTTTAAAGGATCTGATGCTGCAGCTGCTGCTCACACCTCTAATCTTCCTGCTGTTGGCCTGCAAACACCAGCCACTCCCCCACCACCACCACCAGGTTCACATTGTTCTTTACACCCTCCATTCTAACATCTCTACAGCTCACCCACCTGTCATCGTCAATGCTGATCAGATTTGGAGACAGCTGACAAGACTCCACTCATGCAAGTCTACAGGGCCTGTTGGTGCAAGCGTAGGGTCCTCAAAGCTTGTGACCCCCAGCTTTGTGGAGTGTTGTATGACATTTTCAGGATGATTCTAACTCTGAAATGGGTCCCCGTGTTGTGGAAGAGGTCATGCCACCTTCCTGTGCCAAAGATGTCACTTTCCAGTGACTAAGGACTACAGACTCATGGCACTGATGTCACACATCATGAAGAACCCGGAGAGACTCATCCTGGACTATCTCTGGCTTATGGTCAGCCCCCTGATGTATGCCCTCCAGTTTATCTACCAACTCAAACTTGGAGAAGAGGATGCCATTATTTACCTGCTGAACCGTCTGTACACTCACCTGGACAAACCACTGAGCACTATGAGGTCATGTTTTTTGACCTCTCTAGTGTGTTCAGCACCATCAGACTGGGTTTACTTGGTGATATAACTGATATAACTGAATGGGTACTTCCCTTCTGCAGCATGTGTATCTGCAGCAATGTGTGCTGGACAGTGTGGTCAGTACACCAGAGCCCCACAGGGACTTTTCCCCCTCACTTTCCCTACTCCCTTGGAGTAATTTCCCCTCCTGGGATTAATAAAGTATTCTAATTTTCTCTTTACCCTCTACACCACCAACTTTAACTACTACACAGGGACTTGCCTGCTTCAGAAGTGTTATGATGACTCTGCGGTAGTAGAATATATCAGAGAGGGTGATTAGGAAAAGTACAGGATTGTAGTGGGCAACTTTGTCAAATGTTGCAAACAGAACCATCTGCAGCTTAATGTGACAAAGACTAAAGAACTAATTGTGGACAGAAAAAGGACCAAAACATCAGTGACTCCTGTTTCCATCCATGGGATCTGTGTGGAGATAGTGAAGGACTAAAAATACTACAGTGTTCATATTGACAATAAACTAGACTTCACTAAGCACATGAAGCCATCTATAAGAAAGGCCAGAGTATCGCTTTTTTCTGAGATGATGTACAGTAGGTCCTTTAACACACTGCAGGGTTGGTAAATGGACTGGTGCTTATATACCGCTTTTCTACTCTAACTGAGCACTAAGGACAACCCACTTTGGCTCCTGAGCCTCAGCTGCCCTCCTGAGCTGATGCTCAGGATGTTTTATGAGTCTGTGGTAGCCAATGCCATCCTCTATGCTGTAGTGCGCTAGAGCAGCAAAATGAGAGTAGTTGACACCAACAGACTCAAAAAACTGATCTGCAAAGCCAGTCACATCGTGGGTGTGGAGGTTGACTCTCTGACAGTGGTGTCAGGAAGGAGGATGCTGTGCAAGTTAGGGACAATATTGGACAATTTTTCACATTTTCTCCATGATATGCTGGACAGGCACAGGAATGTGTTCAGCAGGAGACTCATTCCACCACAATGCTCCACGGAACTCCACAGGAAATCATTCTTACCTGCAGCCATCAAACTCTATTTTTTATTGCCATATCCTGTACACACTTTGTCCAAGACAGGAACTGTGGTATTGTATGAGCAAGTCAGGAGTTTTGGAGGCATATGTGAGGGTGCATTTACCCTCATGGATTTATTTGTATTGTATTTGTTTATTTGTTACTTCCGCATGTCTTTAAATGTTATCTTCTCTCCCCCGTAGTCTGTGTCTCTCTTTGCTCTTCTTTCTCTCTTCTCCTCTGCCCCTCCCTTAGCCTGGTTCTGCCAGAGGTCTCTTCCAGTCAAAAGGGAGTTCTTCCTTCCCGCAGTTGCCAAGTGCTGCTCATAGGGGATGGTCTAATTGTTGGGGTCTTCTCTCTAACACTGTAGGGTCTTTACCTTACAGTGCAAAGGCCTTGAGGATACTTTTGTTGTGAATTGGCGCTATATAAATGAAATGGAATTGAACTGAGAGAAAATTCATGGATTTAGTGAAGGAGAACATGAAGAGAGACAAAGGCAAATGATCTGGTGTGGCAATGCCTAACAGCAGCAGGTGAAAGAAGAAGAAGAAGATGAAGGTGGGAATGCATATCGAACAGTAAAGATATGTCTTTGGACTAGTACAAGATCCACATCACTGGATTGCTGAACCAATCCACTAGTACTAGTACTACACAATACAACATGTATTGCCTGGTGTTGAGGTCTTTGTGTCCTTATCATGTATCCCCACAACCTATTTCTGGTCCTAAGTCACTTCATAAACATGGACAATAATTGATTAAAAGAGGCAACATATGAATATAATCCATGCAGCAAATATGTTACTGCTGCCACAACACAGTTGGGAAAACTACTTAGTAAAATCTGAATGTCATTTCTAGGAGACAGGCTTGGTACAGTACAGTCAATCCCTACCTTTCTTTGTCTCAAACTTGGGTGTATTTGTCGGTTTCTCCTCAGTGTCTCTATCTGTCAAGCTCTCCATGTAAATGAGCTCTCTATACTCTGTATATTGTCTCTATCGTCTGCTCTCTATCCCAGAACAAGGTGGGATTCCTCCGCGGGGATTGAAGCTGCTTCACTTGTCAGCAAACAGACGGGATCATTGCTTTGTACTGGAGCCCTGTTATCTTTGGCTGTGTGATAAGGAACTCCACAGAGTTTCCCTATCTGGAGGAAGAAGAAAGACGACCCCGAGGTAAGCTCAGATTATGACAAGAATTTATCATTGCCATCGCTCCTATTTACATTGGCTTTGTTCCTGCTTACACGCACTCACAGCGAGACAAACATGTGCATGCTCGTTTGCTCACGTGTCCACATAAGCCTCGGCCAACACATTCAGATGATGTATTATTAACATATCATTCATTTCACTGGAGAAACCTGTAGAATTCCTGCATGATGCTGCAGGCAATTAGTAACATTATTTTCTCTTATTTCATTTTAGATAACCTATCCTCATCTGTCCCTTCACCCCCCAACCGGTGCTATACAACACAAATTATGCTGCATGGTTTTCTTGGTTATTGCTTACATCCATAAACTGACAGACACAGATATCTGCTAGTTAGTGTTAAATAACAGATTAAAACGCATCACGATTTCACTCACCAAAATTGGGGCATATCTGGGGATATCTTAGATGGTCTGCACCACACAATAAGCCATATTATTTTTCAGATAATTCCATTAAAAAGACACAAACACTGTCAAGAGGTCCAGGTCAGTTGCTGAAATTAGCACACGGCATTCAGCTGCCTGTGTTAGCACACGTCTAAAACAACCACACCCCAAAACTGACTGACTTCTAAACACATTGATGTTAAATTAGTTAAACACATGCTATTTACTTTCCAGTCAACAGGTCTCAGTCCAGCTAAAGCCCCGAAGGAAGCCAACATGTTGGACAGCACTCTTCTCTTCCATCATTCCAGCACTAAATGAGGGAATGTCCTGTGCTAGAAAAGGACGTCCCATCCCTCCAGCACAGCTGTAGAGACTTAGAAAATCAATGCCAACTTACACTGAAGTAATTATGATGGCCCGACATCTTGCAAAGAGGCTTTAACTAGTTTTTTGTGTTTGTTTTTTTTTTTTATTAATCTGTGTCAATTATGACATTCAAACCAAATAAAAATGATGAAATCTTATCTTTGGTGAACAACAAACACTGCACATCACCACAAACACACCATCTACACTGTGAAGCATGGTGGTGGCAGCATCATGCTCTGGGCTTCTCAGCAGCAGGTGCTGGAAGGCTTGTAAAGGTAGAGGAACATGAACGCAGAAAAATATCACCACATCCTGGAGGATAACCGAGTCAGTCCGCAAGAGAACTACGGCCTGGGAGAAGATTTATTTTCCAGCAAGACAACGACCCCAAGCATACAGCAAAAGCTCCACAGAGATGGTCCAAAGACAACAAAGTGAAGGTTCTGGATTGACCAAGTCAAAGTCAGGGGATTGAATACTTTCTTATAGGCATTGTAATTCCGCAATCACACGGCATCTACATTCACAGCAAACATTCCATAACTAAGAGTACTGAGCATGCCTTTTAATATATTTAGACTAAAACAAATCTAGGCTTTGTGTATGTGAGAACTATTGTAATTTATTTTTGATTTTAATTTGGCGTCAGTTTGCCCCTTATTGTAGACACAATTTGGCCTTCAGCTTCCACTGTGTAAATAGAATTATGATACACTGGACAAATGTATAGTACTGCTCTATATTCTGTGTGTGGAAAAACTTCAAGTGATTGTGACACATTTGGTTGATTAACATATATTATTAACATCTAATTCATTGGCAAATAGAGGAAGAAAATATGAGATATCAGTATCATCAGTCTGTAAAATACTGGCATATCAGTTATGATGAAAGAGTGCACACACATTTCAAAACACTATCAGAGAAAAGAACCAGGGGAATCTTTACACACTTTTACTCTTTCAGAAATGCAACAGAAACCTTCTCCAAATGTCAGCAAGCTTTTTTTTTTTTCCAACAGAGCCACCGTGCTGTCTGCACTCCCATTATTATCCTCCACTTTCCCACAATCCTCAGGGGCTTCAGCCTGACCACCTGGCAGGGGTTTCTGTGTTAGAGGATTGTCACTTAGAAAGAAGTGACCTTCTGCTCCAGTCTCAGCGCAGCACGCCCACCAGACTGGGGAACGAGTGATTTATTTATTTCATTATTTAGGTTTTTTTTATCTTGACATCCTCAAAGCCCTGACTGTTATGTATATGAGGCCTATTGATATGGACCTGATGCATGGAAACAAGTCCTGCACCTGTGTTGTCTCTTTGAAGATAAATCTGCTTTTATTTGAATTCTGTCAACTCTTCACGCTTGTTTTCCTCCAAACCTTTAAAAGCACCCAATCTCACCTCCAGATCTGTTTTAGTCCTGCATTATCTGACGGTAAGAAAACAAGCAGTTTGACCCGTGAGGTGAGGATCAAAGATGGGTTCAGCTGAGAGAGACAAGAGAAAATGCTGAAACAAAATTAGAGGCGAGAGGTGGAGTATTGAAAAATCAGTAGAAGCTAACTCACTTTCTCCAACTCTGCTGCTCATTCTGACATTTTCCTCAGAATATTAAGACATCTCAGTAATTTGGCTGAAATATTCAGCTCCCTCAGTGCAGTTATTGATGTATCACAACGTCTGTTTTCACTGTAGCCTGGAGTAAAACCGCAGCACCCTCTCACTCATACTCTCCGTGGATTTATCACACAGATACAATAGGCTTTTGAAAAGACTGTAAATCATGGCAGAGTTTTTCCAATATCCTGTGTGTGATGCAGAGCAGGAGCGCCGGCTGTAATCACAGAGTTTGTGGAGAAGTTAACTGATGATTAGAACATTCTTTTAAATCAGCTCGTATCTTCCACTTGGTGCAGCATTTGCAGAGCTGACATGTAAGCATTTCTCTAACAGACTCCATGCATGGTTTAACTGAAAAGCTAAGACACAGAGAGCTGTCTGTTGTTGTTTCCTTGGTTGGTAGAGGAGGGCACCAATCACTGGTCCTGAAGAACAGCAACAGTCTCTGCAAAAAATGAATGGCTCCTCCAGCAGGCCGGCATTACCAAGCCATCATGCCAGGATACCATTCACCAAGATAACTTGAATTTGTCCCTTTAAGCAATTAGTTATTAATATCGCTCTTATTCCACCCTTTAATGTAGAAATCAAAGCATTTCTGAATTTCAAAGCTGGGCTCATGTTCAATATTCAGATTTTGTTTTCAATTATGATTTTGTTTTCCAGTGTTTCATGAAAATTGAGAACAAATAATTATTATTCTGCACTCAGCTTCCCTGCTGTGTCTCCCACAGTTCAGCGGTTTGCACATTTGTGTCACATGTGAAAGGATTTTGCAAAGAGGAGGAGACACAAGCCCAGTGTGCGCCTAGTCCAAAACCTGGATAAATGGGAGAGTTGTGTCAGGAAGGGGATCCAGTGTAAAATCTGTCCTAAGTCACACATGCAGATTCTTCCACCCAACCCCTCTGGGAAAAAAGCAGAAGCTGAACGTACCTTTGTTCAGTTTCGTCTTGTGTTCCAAATCTATTTTTCCTTCATAGGGCTGTGCCTTCAGCCACATAAGTTGTACAACAAAAGTTGTAAATTGGGTCTTTCCATGCCAAATCAGTCAGTGGTTTCATACCCTCACAATCAGCTTTTTATTGTAAAATACCTTTATTATAGAAACTAAATCAATGAAAATTCACATTTTCATACCATGAAAAATTTGCAAAATCTCAAATTTGATAGAGATGGAGGGAGATTTTGCACTTTATAATGTCATTTTTTTCCAGCAAATGTCAGGACTGAAACACATTTAGACTGTGTTAAAAACTGGAACCAGATCAGTTTTAGTGACATGTTACAATCCAGGTCAGTAGCTGTAAAAAAAACAAAAAAAAAAAAGAACACTTTGCATTGTGCAAAAACATCAAAACACTCATCTATATGTGACAAATTAAAGGCATCTTGTCTGGACTTGTTGTTTAGCCCCCTGTTATCTACACAGAGCCTCAAGCTGTTATTTGTCTTCCTCAGAAGCACAATGGGTGATGCATATGCACTAGTTCTCTCTTTGATCACACTCTTTTAAAAGCTAAGCAGTGTGATCTTGGACCTCTTTGTACTGGGTTGGAGATATTCATCTGTAAGGCTGTATGACTGGGACATCATTTTCTAGGTGTATCTCATGTTTGACCTTCTCTGTGTAACCTAGATATTTATCCCTAAAAGCAAAAACATCTGCATACTGAGGAAAAGTGCAACTAATTTAGTCGGTTCCTCTGGTGACCCACCAGTTTTCAGGTTCCCTATCAAAGTCTTAAGTTCACCATTGGATGCTTTAGCCTCTTTCGAGTTCACTGACACTTCTTAGTGGTCTGCAGAGATGCAACTGAAATGCACTTCATTTGCATTCTCAACACTTGCCGCCATACAAAGCACATTATGCCTGCTCCTGGGTACCAACCAAAAATCTTCCGGCGAAAAGTTGATGCCTTTGACCAGGAACCAATGTTTTTTAGTCTCAACCAGAGTAGGAACTGTAACCAAGCCACTGGGAAGAGGCATGTTGCCAGGTTCTAGTAGCATCAAGGTCTGATCATCTGAAATTTCCTTGAGGTCTTTTGCATATACTGAGAATACTGGCACATTGGCAGTATTTTTGCCAGCCTGGCTGTAGAGGTCTTTTAAAATACTACACAGGTTTGCACTCTGTGAAAAGCTTCTCTATACACTGCATTTACCTGTCCTTTAAGTTAAATAAAAACTAGCAATAGCCAACTCTCTCAATCTCTTTATTACATTTATCCCAATGAGAACTATGGGAGGATCTTGTTATTGTTGTCTTCCTCTTTAACCTGCCTTCCTGTGTTACCCGTTTCTGCTTTAGATTTAGCTGAAACAAGCTCATGGACCTTTGGCCATTCCTGTTCTTGGGCTGGTTCCCTGACAACCAAAACCCCACATTCAGGTACATTTAACCCCGTGGCCTTCACATCCAGCTCAGTGTTACCTATATAAGGGACTGGTAATGAGTTGGCTTCAGATAATTTAAGCCGTTTACCCATTGAGGTTATATTTTCATCTTCACCTAGTGTTGCTGGAAAAATGCCTACAAGATGATACTAATTTCCCAGTATCTAACAAGGTGCTAGCCTTAATTGTGCCCACCTCAACTTCAGCGTCAGGGCACACACCTACTGTGCTTTCAAAAAACTTTCAAGTAATTATCTTTGAGCCTGCAGTCTCACCTCGGATTGCCTAGCTCTTGGCAATCAAGGAACCTAATTTTCCTGAACAGGTGACTGACTGGCAGTTGAGTGACCACCTTAATTGAGGGGTTTGCATTCCCTGTCCTATTCGCTTGCACATGAAACAGATCAGCTTTCTGAACTAAAACTTTGTTCTGGGATTCCCACATTTGTGTATCTTTCTCCTGATAGAAAACTTTCCCTTACTACAACCTGAATTCCAGACAAGTTGGGACATTCTTTAAATTTGAACAAAATGAAAACTAAATAAATTTCAAATCACATGAGCCAATATTTTATTCACAACAAAAAATAAAAAGCATAACAAATGTTTAAAATGAGAAATATTACAATTTTACGCACAAAATGAGTTCATTTCAAATTTGATGCTGCTACAGGTCTCAAAATAGTTGGGACAGGGGCATGTTTGCTACGATGTAGCATCTCCTCTTCTTTTCAAAACAGTTTGAAGACATCTTTGCATCGAGGTTATGAGTTTCTGGAGTTTTGGTGTTGGAATTCCGTCCCATTCTTGCCTGATATAGGTTTCCAGCTACTGAAAAGTTTGTGGTCGTCTTTGACATATTTTTCGTTT
>VUQH01057412.1:0-11510 GCA_015106775.1 Etroplus canarensis
TAAGCTCTATAGGCTCCTCTTGTTGATACATTTCTTTCTTTATTTGTTTATTTTTTGCCAGAGCAGACAGGTAGGGAAGAGAAAAGAGAGACAGAGAGAAGAAGAGAAGAGAGAGAAAAAAAAGAGGAAGAGTGCACATTTGGAAGCCAAGCACTGCATCTGTAAAGCGCATACTGCAACTGAAAGAAGAAAAGCAGACATATGATACATAAACATACAAACATATAAACATACACATATGAATATGTGAGTGTGTGTGTTTGTCACAGAATGTACTTAGCAAGTTATATTTATTGAAGTGGCTGGTATGTGTAGGCAGAGGTAATTCACACAGATACGTGATACATTTTCAGAATTAAGAAAAGTGTAATTGCAGGTATATAAGTAATGCCTTTTAAACTTTTCTAGTGAAATAAAAGAAAACAACTTCAGATTTTTGGAGGTGAATCCACGCAGCATACTATTTGAACCATGTTGTTGCAATTATGAATAAGAGATAAAGTTACATTGCTATGTTCTGTGAAGTCACATTGCAGATACTTTATGTAAAGGCAACTAGATATCAGTGATTAATGGGCATTTTTTCAGTAGAGACTTATAAATGAACACCATACAATTTGTTTGAGTACTACCATCTTACCTTTTCATGGAAAATGCAGTCCTGAGTGCAAAGTGTAACATGATGAAAGGCAGTGTATTGCACTGCATGCAATCAAGAGGCTTTAAGGTGGAGAGACATGCATGCATAAAAACAGTTTAACCATTATCAAGTGCAGATGAAATGATTGTGCAGTGAATTCCTGACTAATAGAAGAGAATATAATTTGTTTTTCTACAGAAGCTCAATTTGTGCCTGCAGTTTTTGTGAAATTATAAATTTGTCATTGTTAAATTATCATAAAGTAACAAATGTTTTACATACAACTCTAAAATTAGCATTAAAGTCAGTCACATACTGCAAGTCATGAGCAGTGGCATGACCAGGTGCGCAGGTTTCATGATGTGATTGTGAAAGTTGACACACTGTATGTGGCATTATAAAATTAATATGGCTGCGATCGATATCAGACAACTTTCAAGCGGCTCAATTTTATACTTGCTGCAGGGAACAGATGGTACTCGCTGATAATGTTGCCGGAGGCGGATCCATGTCAAAATAGATACAGAGAGGGGAGACCAGATCCTCCAGAGCACATGAGGAAGGAGAATCGAGGTTACGGCACTGTGTAATACTTATTCACATAACCTGTATGGATGAATAATTCCCTAATCAGATTTATGTAACGAATAGTTAATTGTACATCACCTCCTACTGGTTATATATGCAACATATATCCCCCTTGAAGTTCTGGATTCATTTACACACAAACATCAGCAGCACAGTTGCTGTGCAAACTAATGTCTGTGCTCCTCTGCTGTTATCATTAACATCAATGCTTTATGTAGCTTGAGGGCATAAATTTGTGTTCACACTGTGTTTGAAGGAAAAACATTCCAGTGACACTCAAATATTAAAATACACCCACAGGCATACTAACACCTCAGCGGCAGAGTGCTTTACAAGGTAGGGCTGCTTTCTAGGCCTGAGAGTAACCTGTTGAAGAATTTCTGTGTACAGAAATGTATCTTTTTATAATTGATAGGCCTTGGCATTGCATTGATAGGAATGGGTATCCATGAGAAAATAGGCCTCTATCTACACCTCGTAAATCTCTCAGTCATGTCGGGTTGAATCTTTTCAAACTACATACATGTCCTGGGGGAAATGGCGAATGAGACAAGCGTCCAGTACTGAAAAGCATGTTATTGGAACCCATTTCTGCTCTGGGATTCCTTTTGGGCCCCTATGATTACATTGCCTCAGCCAAGCTGTGTCTGTGTGCGTGCCTGTCACTACATGTGTGTGTATTTCTGTCTGTGAATGAGAATATGTGCCCCACCAAATTTTTGTGTGTGTGTGTGTGTGTGTGTCTGCTCTTAGCTGAAAGCAGGACTGAATAAGGGATCAGAATTTTTAGTTGGTCTGGACACATCTGGTTGTGATTGGCAGGAGAAAAAAGGTTCCTTGTGTTCTGGGAACTGGCAGCAAAAGCCTGACCCAACCCAGTCTAGCCCAGCCCAGTACAGAACCAGCCAGCATAGGAAAAAAACAGTAACAGCAGGACTGCTCCCGTTCACCCCTCCCTACTTATTCTGATTTTTGGCCAATTCTCATAATCCCACAGTAAAGCCCCTGGCAGCAGTTTTTATAAACAGCATTCAGAGGTCTTCCATTCCTTCCATTTCAATATAAGAAAGTAGGAGCTGCCATGAGCCAGGTAGACGCAGAGCTCCATTACTTTTGGCGGCAACTCTTGTGTCTGGGATAATGATGCCCCAGGGGGTGAGTGTGTGCCTGAATGTCTGTTTGCTCATCTTGCCACCTTACTCAAAGTAGGAGGAAGGAAAATTGCTATGGGCAGGCAGTATATTGAACGCCCTTTCATGGCAGGTGCTAAAGTGGGCAATTCTTCCATCTGTTTGATGTTCATGTTAAAGGTGGGGAGGTCTCAGCATAGCAGGTGTGTAAAGGATGGCACGCTGCAGATTGAGCATGACAGAACAGACCACTGCCCTCTCCCTTCCCCTTCAACCAAGCGTAACTGAGAACAGTGGCAATTAAAAACTGATGCCAGCATTTACAAGAGCTACCTGAAGCCATTGTTTGCCTTGCCTGCTCTCATCATGCTCATTATTGGGACCAGGATTTTCACCTGTGGCATATCACTGTGGTGCTGGTTTAGGAGATAGCCTGGCTTGCTTCTCCCTGGTGGCTGCAGCTGAAAACAAGCCCTGTCACCTCATGAATCCAGCTGTAATTCAAATCGAGCGTGTGCATTTAGCCTTCTGAACCTTCAGCCCTCTGCTTGGACACGGAGACAGCTAAACTCCAGCTACAGAGAGAATATCATGGCTTCAGTTATTGTGCCTTTAGTGCTGCAGGGACTATTTGCCGTCCTTATTAAGCAGGCTGACTGGTGACTGGGCAACAAGCCTGGGTGTGTGGGTATTCTCTATGTTCATGACACCGCTCAGTTTGGGATGCGCATGTGTGTCTATGTGTGTGTGGAGGCAGGAACACAGGCAGGACGCCTGAGGCAGAGCTCTGAAGCCAAAGAACGACTGGTGTTTCCACACATGCCACAGATCCAGTGACCCTCACCAGCATAATGACTGTGGGGTTAATTCCCCGGGAGTGGCCAGGCACTCAGAGGGAAGAGATGAGAAGAAGTGTGGCAATGAGGGCAATACAGCAAGCCCCAGCTATACAATGTGCTGCAGCTCTTATTCTTCATGTAACACACAGTGATATGTTTCTACCCCATCCTTTCTGATGGGATTTAGCAAGCTGCCAATAATCCACTGGCATTGCAAGGAGCATCTCTTCCTCTTTCTCTCTGTTTCTCATTCTCGTGGAATTCTAAACCTAAAAATAATTTCACCACAAATGGGTGAAAAGCACAGAGGGAGGGGGGTTGTTTTTCCTTTTTTTATCCCTAAATCATGGCTGAAATGTTTGAGAGAGGGTTTTGCTGGCACCAAGCAAGAAGTGGAATTACACAGTGGCAATCTCCTACTCCATCTCCGAGGCGCAGTAAGACGAGGCAAAAATGCCCATTTCCCCACCGCATTAAGTGATTTGCAGGGCACCATCTGAGGAGGATTTGAGCACATGAGAAATCATCCATTTGCATGACATTTTCTTTCTCAAGAGGGAGAGAGATGTTAAGTGCTGTTACCGTTTTCTTCTGTTCACTGTTGGGGAAATTGTTCTCATAAATAATATTTTCCAAATGAAACTGCAGTCATGCTATACACAGGAATGTCCCTGAACAATAACTCCAAGGCCTTTTTGCCCTGATTGTATCTTATATTTACGTTCCATAGCTGTAAATCATTAGTGTTGTGTCGCTGGGCCAACTATGTCCATTAGTATTCAGAGTGTGTTGTAACTACATGGGGAAAAAACAGAAATAAAAGGCAGTCTAAAAAACCCATCCTTTGGGTAGACCTTCTGGTTTTCAGCAACCCTCACCAAATCCCGATTCATATCTGCAGTGGCTGCAGTTTGTGTTTTGTGTGTGTCTGTGCTGTAAATTGATGCGAAGGGGCCAGTGTGACTGTAATCTGAAGGGAGAAAGAGTGTGTGTGCACGTGTAAGCAACTGTGTGGAGAGCAATGACTGCACTCCCTGTTGTTACATAATGATGAGATATTGAGTGTGTGACCTGGTACCACTTTATCTCGCCATGTACAGATTGCATTCCATAATATAATGAGACAGATATTCTTTAATGGAAATCCTGGACGGGGTCATGATTGCCGTGATAAAACTTAAGGTCATACTTCACATTATACAAGACAGGCTTGCATATATGCATATTAAGCTAGGGTGCTACTGTTATGGAGAACATTCTGTAATCATATGTCTTGTCATATTTTTGTTGGTTATAAAACAAGCTGAAATTGTTCATGCTGACTGTCATGGTGCAATGATAAAAATTCACTATGTAATTACCAATAAATCAGTGTACTATTAATATGTGGGTAACAAGAGGCACAGATCAGCATCAACAAGTACAATACGTAAAAATTGGGGAATGGGATGTGGATTAAATGAAATGTGAGGTAAATGTCTTAAGGTTGGTCACACAAATGAGGGCACTTCAACTTCTGGCACTACTTGGGCATTAGCTCTTGAAATATGGGCTTTAAGTCATTTACACATCACACAGACAACATGCAGGCTTTGTTTGTGCAGGGTGAAAGTCTCATGAGACCTGGAGGTTTGCTGCAGATTAAAAGCCTTATTGTCATCGGCTAGTCTTGGACTTTTGGCCCAGGCTTTTGCTACTTTTGGCACTATGAAATGCTTTCCACTCCAACCAAAAAATGAAAAGATTAAGTAAATATTTTTTTCTTTTCAAAAATCTTTGTCTGCTGGTAATTTCAACATGAGAATTCTGTCAACATCAAAAGCCTGTGTGGGAAACCTTCTTTCAATTTAGCTTTTATGTTTAATGCATTGTTTGGGAGAGCAGTCGTGCTACATTGTGCTAAATTTTTGAAGAGGTTTGATGACAACAGAATGAGAGTCTTGCTGGCAAAGGAGATATGAACATGGTGGGAGAGGGGTGGCAAACAACATCATATTTAAAGTAGTTGTCAGCACAAACTATGGCTGCAGTTGAGAATAAATTTCTTGGCTTGATCAACAGCGAGACATAGATGCTGCGACAACAATACCATCAAGCAAAAAAGTCTTCACACCAGACTGTGAATCATCTTAATTGATACTCAACAAAATAAACAGTGGGCTTTAATTATGCCTGAATGAAAATAGATAGAGACATACCGTGTGAGCTATACGGCTGGTGAGAGACAAGAAAAATTATTGCAAAAAGAGATGTGGTGTTTTGCCTTGCATTCCTTTGGCGCCTTTGGAGGGCTCCTTTTGGTTTCAACTCGGTGTGGTTGATGCTAAGGGGGAGAGAAAATTTTGGCTCAAATATCTGGAGTCAGAAGCCACACATACTCTCAACTTTCCTCAGTTTCCGACTAGCTCCATGTCAGTTTCTCTTTTGAATTTCTCCTTTTGTCTTTGATCCGCATTCTTCTTGCTGATGGCTTTGTATGCTTCATGCCACAGAGGGAACCCAGCTGCACAGATGTGTTGCCTGGCTTGAAGATTTTAGAACTTGCCTGGAGCATCCACCCCTCCAGGACCACCAGCCCTGATGAAGAGCTGTAGAGTCTCCATTTGGCAGTTTCATATTTGACATGGGGCTTCTGTCCCCAGACACCCCGACCACCCCCCTCCTCCCCCCGTCTCTCATACTGAGTGTTCCTTTGAAACAAGGGAAGCTGCCAGAAGGGGGAATCCATCATAGCTTTGGCCCAGGGCAGTACATTTAACGTTAGCGCCCAAATGAAAAAACGTGCACAGCACAACAACAGTGCTGTGATGTAGGGACCTTCTCTTCCCCTCTGCCGTCCATTGAAAAACTAGGAAAGGAGCACTCAGCCCACCCTTTCTTTCTGATTATCCATCACCCTGGAGCTTGTTGAAAAATCATTTACTGTACGCGAAGGTGATTGACGACTCCGAAACAGAGTCGGCATGCCTTTTTCATCAGTCCACCCCTGCAGACATAATACTTTCTCCCAGAGGACAAACGTACACACAAACACATTCCCACCACAATCTCAAATTGTTTCTAGAGATGTGACACTTAAAGTTCAAAAGAGGCTGGAGGGCTGTTGTAGGCAGAAAACATCACAGTTCTCAGTAGTTAACACCCCTGGAGAAATGTTTTTCTTGTCACTCTTTGTCTGATTCTCTTTCAGAAATCTACACCTAACACACAGCGGAAAACTTGACCTGCTAGTTTCAGTGCCACAGCATCCATCACTGGAAAAAAACGAGACCAAGGCTAAAGATATTTTTTTTTTTAAAGTAAAATTGTACTGACCTATTGCTGTAGAGTAATTTAGTCTAAGACGGGGAAGATGCTGCCTAATGTGGATGGAGAACCTGGGTGTCAAAGTAGTCTGTATTTTGCTGTAGCATTTACTGGTGGGTAAATGTTATGCGGATTAAGTGGAAACTTCTGGAGAATCCTTTCTAATCCACCATTCCTCCTGATCAAAGGGAGCCTGATAGTTCTGACTTGAACTTACTTTCCTTTCCCACTGTTTTTTCAATATCACAGCTCTACTGTAGATTTGTTCAAATACCCACTTTGCCCCTCTGATTGCCGTCTGAGAAAGTCAGGGCCAAGATAGGGAGAGAGAAATTGGACTGGGAATATCTTTAGTGTGTGATGAGCATTCCTTGCAAGTGTAATTGGCTGGAATAAATGGAGTGAATTGGAAAAAAAATATTGTTGGTCATATGTGTAATGTGAAGGTTCAGTTGGTTTCAGGACTTTCTTTATCTGCTTCTTCACTTGATGGCTTCTCAAGTTTCCAGACTTCTTGTTTTCCTCTTCTGATTAAGCACAAATGCACAGTTGTTATAATCAAATTTTATTTATTGAGTTTAATATTACAGTTTTGTCTCAGTGGTTTTACAGTTTGTTTAGAATGCAGTTTAAAGCAATCGCAAATTGTTGTAGCTAAGCCTTTTCTCACGGCTGGTTATGTGAGTTTGCTTTTACAGTTTTGCATTCAGAGAGATTATAACGTAAATGCAGGGATACACAAGTGACAAATAATACAACTGATAATTGAGGTGACCCATATTGGATTAACAAGGTTCATGACCAGCAGCGGTCAACTGGTAACATTTATACAAGTACTTTAAATTACAAATTTGCAGCACTTTTACTTTACGTGTTTTATTTATATTATCCTAATTTGATAACATCGTAGTATAGTGCTTTACACATTCGCCTAACCAGTGAAAGGTACCTGGTTCGATTACCGGTGGGAACACAAGTCCCTCTCTCCATAGAGGATTGCGTCAGGAAGGGCATCTGGCATAAAATCTTTGCCAAATTACCAATGCATATTAATCCACTGTGGCAAACCCTTGGGGGGAATACAAGGGAGCAGCCGAAGGCACATTTATCTTATCCTACTTTTAAAATTTTTACTTCTTTAATTATGTTTATTTGACAGCTATGGCTACTAATTACCTTGTGGATTACCATATTCCATCCAAGTTTTTAAACTTTTAAATTTACACATTATTCAAGTTTAAATGCATAATTCCCAGCATATTTTGGATCTCAAAAAAGGATTGTCTGGGATGGCAGATGTTGATGATTTGTTATAAATCCCGATAAAGAGACAGTTCCCCTCTTCTCCTCTCAGATGGTTTCATTTACAATTGTTCAAGACCTAAAGAGGACAAATATTGCAATTTTTCACAAAAATGGTATAAGAAAAGTTGATAAATATGATATAAATTTATGTGGCAATCTGTGGACCCAACAGCTTTATCTTTTAGCCTTTTGAGAGAGCTAGACCCTAAGGCTGGAAATTGCTTGACAATATTTAAAACTAGTTCCACCTTGACCATCTTAACTGAATAAAATACAATTTGTCAGATAACATTATAAAGATACAGATAAACTTACCATTTTCTGCATAAATATTGCGTGTGTTTTCAATATTTAGAAGTACATTAAGATTATTACTGAGGTAATGAGATATTTTTAATTTGGGATGTTGGTACTTTTAGTTGAATACCACTTGTGCCACTAATGATAAAGATTACTTAGGGACTCCACGTTAAGAATTTACTGTTTAATTTAATTTTCTGGATCTGTAAACAAATCCGAACAATAAACAGAGTCCAAGATGAATAAAACAAAGCCAGCCTTTTTTTGAAAGTGTGATATGTTGCTAGCTGGTCTACCATCTGCTTGAGCTGATCAAAACAACTGACATGCGCATTTTTTACTGTGATGTTTTAGTTAGAGGGCTTGGTCTCTGTGGGCTTCTTAAGCAGAAGGCACTGTGGTGCAATCAGCATTTGCAAAAAAGCTCAGACTTGCTTGATGTAAACTTGGAATGTCCCACTCTATCGCTGCCAGAAACAAAAGGAAAAACCAACTACTGTAGTATCTGCTGTGAGAGACGGAGGCCTCCAAAGCCCGCTCATTGCTATCTTAGATGTGATATGAGAGAGGCACACACGGCTTTATTGAGTCCTTGTGAACACTCTCCAGAAATGCAAGGCTTCGTCATAGTATTTCGTTAGCGTGATTGGAGATGAGGAAAGTGAGTGGAAGTGGGATCCCAAGGAAATTAAGATGTTTGATCGTTATTTTAAATAATAGTGCAAGGGGGATTTTGAAAACATGTGAATGTGTAGTGAATCGAGCATTGACTCCTGCGAGATAATTCTTCTACAAAGAAATGGTTGGTTTTGTGTCACTGTCTGGCTTTTTGTGTCAATTTCATTTCTGAGAAATTACAAAACATAAATATATCTTTTACCAAAACAAGCCCTTGAACAAGACTAATGCACTTCAATAAAGTAGACTTACTGGCTGATATTTTACCTTAAAACGGTACTCCCCTTCACGAGTCAAAGGAGGCTAAAAAGTAATTGGTATGGATTTTAATTTGCCAGTCTCACCCTCTTAGCATGCATTAGAAGTGCTGAAGTGCAATGGTCTATGGAAGCTATCATTGCTCTTTTTACAGTGTTGACAGATTTGCTGGACAATTTATTTTTCAAATAAGATATTTATCTCAAAAATATCTGCACTCACAGATCGGCAAGAGTCTTCAGACACTGCATTCATAAATGATACAAATAAACATGTATCATTTGCTCAGTGAATAATCAGAGTAAAACGGAAATCACAGTGACAAATATCATCCATGTAAAACATACCTGAACAATCTGCTCTTCTTTGAATGTTTACTATAATGGAGACCATTTATTCCACTTTATACTTGCCTGAAACCTTCTAATTTGTGCTCTTAGATTTGTTCATGAGGTTTACTCCTTAGAAGACCATTTAGTCATTTTTGAATAACACAAGGAAGTCCTTTAGTAAGACCTGTAAAACATGACGTACAGTTACTGTCAGTAACATTGGTCACTCCTCAGCTTTTTGTTCATGTCTTTAAGTGGAAGTAAAGTAAACTTTTCCTCAATTGTGTTTTCCAGTGTGAATTAAAAACCAAGGAAGTAAACTTCTTGTGTTATCTCAGCATTTCTACAGAAGTAGCTCTCCCAGGCAGCCATGACAATATATTGATGGGCCTCTTCTCCCTGGTCCCTTCAATTTCCCCCTTTTGCTAAAACATCTACCCCCTAGCCAGCACTTCCTCTATCCCATGATCCCAGCTGGCACACCCTTCCCTCCCTGCAGAGTAAAGAGTTCAAACCTCTGGCAGAGAGGAGCTGTCTGGCTCACTGTCAGCTGTCCTCCTTCCCCCATGGGACTGCAGAGTTCAGATGTTAGATGGGGTGATTGAAAATAAAACTAAACTCAGGCAGAGAGATGCTGCTCTTCTGTGTGTGGTGGCTGTTAACATAAGTGAGTGGCTGTCATGCATTTTGTTAGCATCAACACTTTTCTTTGGGCAGCCCTGCGGAGAGGGATTGCTTGTCGCAGGGAGGAGATACTTGTCAGGGCCGTGTTCTTGTCCCAAGGATGGTGACTAGCCCTGCTTCATTTCCAAAAGAAAGAGGCAGGGAAAGTGGAGGAGGAGGAGGGAATGAGTTGGGAGGGTGGGACAGCTTCTGCAGCAGACCAGTGCCTGCATGGCTGAGTGGCGAAGTGGAAAAAAAAGCACTTTTTATCAAAGCTTCACTTTAGACTTGGTATCTAGTCATTTTTACACAACACCCTATAGCCGGGGTACAAAAAAGTGACCACATCAGTGTTCAAGGGGCGGCAAAGTTAATGGCTAGGTGGGAAAAAGGGATGAAGAACAGTCCATCAGCACTAGAGGAATAAGTAGATGCAGCTAAGTGGGACTTCTTTTCTCTGTGAATGATGGGAAATCTGTACCTTAATCACCTTAAACAAAGAGGGAGTCAACAAAATTAGTACCTTGCAGAGCAGAACATTGCCACTCACACTTTCTATTGCCCTTACAGAGTAACTGCACACTAAAAACTCCTTTTAAGGTTAGTAAATCATTGCACCGCTCCGCTCATTACAACAAAGGTTATTTTTCACCACCTCCAGAGAAAATCCTCCTGCATCTCCTGCTGATCTCCACTTGCCCATGATTAAAGTAAAGAAATTCTCAGTTTGGAGAGTTTGAAAATGTGAGAGCTGCTGTTGGTAATACAACCCGAATTCCAGAAAAGTTGGGATGTTCTTTAAATTTGAACAAAATGAGAACTAAAAGATTTTCAGATCACATGAGCGAATATTTTATTCACACCAGAACATAGATAACATAACAAATGTTCAAACTGGGAAATTGTACTCCCTCATCCACTACATGAACTCATTTCAGATTTGATCCCTGCTACAGATCTCAAAAAAGTTGGCACGGGGGCAACACATGGCTGAAAAAGCAAGAAAGTTCAAAAAGATTCAGCTGGGAGAACATCTAGCAAGTAATTAAGTTAATTGCTATCAGGTCTGTAACATGATTAGCTATAAAAGGGATGTCTTAGAGAGGCAGAGTCTCTCCAATCTGTGAAAGAGTGCATAAAAAGATTGTGGAACACTTCAAAAACTGTTCCTCAACGTCAAATTGCAAAGGCTTTGCAACTCTCATCATCTACAGTGCGTAACATCATCAAAAGATTGAGAGAAACTGGAGATGTCTCTGTGCGTAAGGGACAAGGCCAAAGACCTTTATTGGATGCCCATGGTCTTCGGGCCCTCAGACAACACTGCATCACTCATCGGCATGACAGTGTCAGTGACATTACTAAATGGGCCCAGGAATACTTCCAGCAACCACTGTAGGTTAACATAATCCGCTGTGCCATCTGCAGATGCCAACTAAAGCTCTATCATGCAAAAATGAAAGACATATTT